>OX393558.1:17364254-17541754 GCA_947650365.1 Chamaelirium japonicum
ATATGTATATATATGAATTATGAACAAGATGCTCTGATACCAATTTGTTGTGATCCGAGGTACTCACACAATGAAAGAAGCGAGAGAACACGACGTGTGAGGAACTTCCACGGAGAAAACGATTGCTCACCACCACCTAGAAGACAAAACAAATAAACAAAACACAAAAAAATCACACACGAACGACGATCAATAGATTCACTATTGTGGGGATAGCTCGAGTACAAGATCTTTGCCTCTCTTCAATCCTTCTCAATACTCACAAACAGAAACCCTTCCACAAGAGACTATCCGCAACCCTCTCACCCCGGAGAAACAAGAGAAAAACCTTCCCGAAGTTCGCAAGCCTTATTGGATAACTCTCCCTCTCCCTTGATGATGATTACCCTCTCTTGTAGCTTCTCTTGTCATCTAGGTTCATCCTAGGTCTTCCAGTTTATAGGCATATGTTCATGTACAACTTGTAGAAATAATCACACAAGAAAATGCAAGCTGAACCGCCTCTCCTGCGTGCAGCCATATCAAGTCATCAACACGATCTGGCGAGGTCATGTGCACGACCCAACCTCGTTCTCTCGCCCGACTTTTATGCCGATGCTAGTCGTGCACACGACCTAGGCTGGTCGACTGTGCCAGTCCGATTCCTAGCTTCTTGCTCTAGCGCTCTGTTTTCCACCATTTATTCGCGCACAGAACCTTTAGAGTTATATGCGGCTTGTTTGGAGACACATCTTCAGCATATGGGACCCCTTAGGTCTCCTAGTTGTGGTGGGTGACTACAGATATGAATTTCCGATAAGTAGGCTTGTAGTCCCCTCTCTACCTTAATTTTTTTTGTTTTGAGAATCCCTCCTAAGAGAAGGGACGGTTAGACAGCCCCCAACCAGTTATATTAAAGACTAATCAAAGAATGATGTGGTTACAAAAGTCTCTCGCCTCTACCGAGAATTTTTCCACCCAAGGTACATTCCAGATCTTAAAAGTTTTCACGACCGACCATCGAAGCTCATCCTCCATCACCACCTTCCAGTGAAAAATGTGTTTGTTCCTCTCTAGCCATAGGGTCCAACGAATGCACATAGCCAGTATATTCCTAGGGATGCGAAGTTCCTTTTTGATCTCGCATCGTCTCCATGAGTGTCGGAGAGCGCGTATGTTTCGAGGATGAGAGGCGATATCCCTGATAGCCTCAAAATGGCCCTAGATCCTCTTCGCCGTAGGGCAGCCGAGCAGGAGGTTTGACTGGGACTCCTCCACCAGACCGCAGAAGGGACTCCTCTCTACCTTAAATTGTTCCTTTGCCTCATACACATCCTATTACAATTGAGATATGTCACAAGGCTTAGGGTTTGGAACAGGCGACCAAGATGGTCAATGTTAGATCATCTTCCTCCTTGGTCTGTCAGGTTCTATAGGATTAGAGGGGTAAAATGGTCATATAAAAAAAATTGAGTGAGGGAGGGACTTAATGCACTAAAAAATAATTAAGAGAGATTTATCAAACTATTAGGTTAATTAGAGAGGTCCTATACTAATAAACCCTAAAATTAATATAATTATATAAGCTTGCAAAATAGTTGGAAGAAATGTAAGGATTTATTTTCCTTTAGACTGGCCTACATAGATCGTAGAGTAGACGTTGTAGGCCTTTCCCCTGTTCTCCCCTGAACTAGGGTTCCGACCTTCGTGCACTTGGCCTCCTCAAACGCCATTGGCGGATCTGGGGAGGCCAGGAGCAGTTATGGATATGGTTCTGGGCGTGGGATTTGGTTCCCCCCCCCTTCCTTCCTCTTGTAGATATGGGGGTTTTGGTCGAGGGTTCCTAATCCCCCCTTCTTGGCCTCTACGGATGCCGCCGGCAGTGCTGGGGAGGCCGGGGGGGCGACGGATCTGGCCCTTTCTTCCCTCCTTAGTGTATAGGGAGCTGGTCCCCATCAGTGCGGAGTTTTTGTGATGATTTCAGGCGGCACGGCTCTCTCCTGTACGGATCGACACCGGTTGCCCTCGGCTCGTGGGATCGGGGAGGTGCGGAGTGGTGTTCTGGACCCGACCGAAATATGTCGTGGGTGTTCCAGACTCTCCTCAGCTCGGGGTTTATGGGTTCGAAGCGGCGACATCCGAGTTTTGTGGCAGATCGGGGAGGTGCGGCTCCTTATCTTTCTCCTCCTCCGGTGATGATGGTGGTGGTGTTGGATCCGATGGGTGGTTCAAAATTTTGATTTGTTTTTGTTTGTCATCCTGTACATTCTGGGCGCCTGTTTGCCCTTTCTTTTTTAGGGTTTGTTGCCGGAGTCCGGCGACTAGTGACCATGGTGGTGGTTTTTTTTTTGTGCGGTTGTGTTCCCCTTGTGGTTCGTCACTGGGAGGCGGGTTATGGGTGTCCCGGCCATTGGAGCCTTTCTCTTTTCGCTGAAGTGGCAAATCTCTATGCTTGTACCAGGCTGTGGTACCTCCTGAGATCTGTTGTCATCTCCCTTCTAAAAATACCAAATAAAAAAAGAGTAGACGTTGTAGGTTGTCAGATTAAGGATGGGTGGTGTCCGTCATATCAAAGAAGATCGATCCTATTTTGCCATGTGCAGTCTCGATTTGAGACACAACTCACAGTGTATGTATGATCGTGTTGTGCATCTATTTTAAGTATGGGTTATACCTAATTGTATAGAATTAGTTTATGGGACCCCATAGATCAATCTCCTATATTGCGATGGGCGACTACACACCTGAGTTTCCAATAAATATGGTTGTAGACCTCCCTCCATCTTAAATTGTTCCTTTCCCTCATACATATCCTATCACTATTGAGATCCGGCATGAGGCCTAGGGTTTGGAACGGGAGGCCACGGTGGTCAATGTTGTTGTAGCTCGTGTCTCCTGAGCGTGGATTTTCTATATTAACATTAATAAAGATGACTTTGGTTATTGCTTTAATTAGAATATTACTTTGGTATATGTTAATACACATATAATAAAGGACCATAGGGAAAACAATAGGCCACTGAGGCGCATGGTGGATCCATGCTTGGGAGACCCAGTGAGCCAGTTCTGTGTAGACCTAGAACTAGTTCACAGCTTTGGTATATGTTAATACACATATAATAAAGGACCATAGGGAACACAATAGGCCACTGAGGCGCATGGTGGATCCATGCTTGGGAGACCCAGTGAGCCAGTTCTGTGTAGACCTAGAACTAGTTCACAGCTTCACTGAGAATAAGCTGTTGACAGGTAGAGGATATGGTGAAGTCTCCACCACGGGGACGGGTTTCCCATTCACCTGACCAAGCACGATGATCGTGTTGAACAGGAACCAAGACGGTGCACAGTTCAGTGATTCAGACACTGGTGCATAAACCATTTTACTACTATAGATAATCCGTCCTTAACCCTGAGGGACTATGTACACTGGGCCAACCAGTTGAGTGGTGCTTTGATGTGTCAACGTGTGCGGACCTTCCATAGTCCAATACCACAGTACGTTGGGTTACCCAGCTGACGCTTGAGTGGCATACAATCCCTACAGGTTATCCGATTTTCAGTGTTGGATGGATGCATTTTGATGAGTCAATATGTCCACACAGTTAACCCAGGCATGGTGGTTGTTAGTATGACTGACGACGTTCCGGATACTATGCATAGCACCGGAAGGTGTATGGTACGTGTTATAGATGACAAGTCATCAAATCCTAGTTAGATGATCGATCGAGATCTGACGGTGCTCCCCACCGCCCGAGTCGTATCATGGCACCAGTAATATGAGGGACTAAGGATTATCAGAGTATAGTAGAGAATAGGGTTACGAGGGAGTAACATAAGTTTAGGATCACTAGAGTTTAACTCGCGTCGTACTCTGGGTGGCTACGCGGGTTAATCGGATTAGGGCTGATTAACGAAACTTCCGGTGTGTCACCGGAACAGTTAATCAGGGATCCGATTGGAGCTAGAGATCCTGAACCCTGAAGGTTCCACCCTGTCATTACGTATAGGAATTTTTTCCCAACTTGGTTGGATACGTTGGATGTGAAGTAGCCCGATGGAGCACAAGCCCGGAGCCTAAGAACCTAATTCACATGTCTTAGGGGCCATAGGGATATTTTGGTAAATACTGAAATATGGCTCAGAACATATTGAATATAGATCTTAAAATGAGTGGAATAATTCTAAAAGCTCATAGGCACTAACGGAACTCGATTTCGAGTACCGCACCTCACTCAATCTCTCTTACAGTGTTTCACTTTTCGTGAAAGGCGTTTTCGTCCAAGCTTCACGATAGCTAAGTGGAAACTCTAAAAACCGCCCCCCCCCTCATGCCAATCACTAGGGGGCCGTCCCTAGCATGCATATGTGAGTTGGGGCTGGCCCTATAAAGGGATTGGAGGGAGTGGGGGCCGGCCCTAGGTGCTCCCCTCTCTAGAAAACCCGACCCCCTCTCCCTTCTCCCCTTTTTGTGGTTTCGGCCAAGGAAGAAAGAGGAAGAAAAAGGAAGAAGGAAGGAGAAAGAAGAAGAGAGAAAGAGAAGGAGGAGATCTCGTGGCTCGCCGTCGTCTTCGCAACGAATTCCTCCATCGGCTCGTAGTCTTTGCACTTAGAGATAGGATTTCGAGGATTCCTCCATTCGCAAAGGACAATGTGTCATCCGACAGCTTCCCTTGTGATTCACGTGCGGTTCATCATCGTCCCGTTCTCTTCGGATCATAGATCCACAAAGTATGATGATTCTAAACACCTAACTAGATATATGCATGTCTTTCATAGATCGTAGTATGCCTCTAGGGTGTCCGCACATATGCTAAGATCATATATTTGTATGTAGATTGTTTTGTAGAATTAATTGTAATGAAACATACACCATAAGTGTTGGAATTGGATCCGCTTATCAGAGTCGTAGTGGAAGCAAAAGATAGATCCGAAGATCATACGGTGTATGTTTCATTATAATTAATTCTAAAAAATAATCTACATGCAAATCTATGATCTTAGCATATGTGCGGACACCCTAGAGGCATACCACAATCTACGGAAGACATGCATGCATCTAGTTAGGTATTTAGAATCATCATACCTTGTGGATCTATGATCCGGAGAGAACAAAATGATGATGAACCGCACTTGAATCGCAAGGGATGCTGCCAGATAGCACCTTGTCCTTTGCGAATTGAGGAATCCTCGAAGTCCTATCTCTGAGTGCTATGACTACGAGCCGACGGAGGAATTCATTACGAAGATGATGGCTAGCCGTGAGATATCCTCCTTCTCTTTCTCTCCTTCCTTCCTCCTTCTTTTTCCTTCTTCTTCCTCTTTCTTCCTAGGCCAAAACCTCAGAGAGGGAGAGAGGGAGAGGGGGTTCGGATTTTTGGAAAGAGGAGAGGCTAGGGCCGGCCCCTCCCTCTCTATTCCTCTTATAGGGTAGGCCTCCAAGTGCTACAAGCAAGCTAGGGACGACCCCTAGTGGATAGGGATGCGAGGGGGCTATTTTTAGGGTTTCCACAAGCCTATCTTGAAGCCTGGACGAAAACGCCCTTCACGAAAAGTGAAAAACTGAAAGAGAGATTGAGTGAGGTGCACTACTTGGAATCGAGTTCCGTCAGCGCCTATAAGCTCCTAGAATTATTCCGCTCATTCTAATATCCATATTCAATATATTCTGAGCCATATTTCAGTATTTACTAAAATACCCCTACGGCTCCTAACACATGTGAATTAGGTTCTTAGGCTCCGGGCTTGCACTCCATCGCGCTACTTCGCATCCAACGTATCTAACCAGGTCGGGGAAAAATTCCTATACACAATAACAGGGTGGAACCTTCAGGGTTCGGGATCTCTAGCTCCAACCGAATCCCTGATTAACTGTTCCGGTGACACACCGAAAGTTTCGTTAATAAGCCATAATCAGATTAACCTGCAAGCCACCCAGAGTACGACGCGAGTTGAACTCTAGTGATCCTAAACTTATGTTACTCCCTCATAACCCTGTTCTCTACTATACTCTGATAATCCTTAGTCCCTCCTATTACTGGTGCCATGATACGACTCGGGCGGTGGGGAGCACCGTTAGATCCCGATCGATCATCTGACTAGGAATTGATGACTTGTCATCTATAACACCACACACCTTCTGGTGCTATGCTTAGCATCCGAAACATCGTTAGTCATACTGACAACCACCAGGTCTGGGTTAACTGTGTGGACAGATTGACTCATCAAAACGCACCCATCCAACACTGGACGCCGGATAACCTGTAGGGATTATATGTCACTCAAGCGCCGGCCAACCGAGTAACCCAACATACCTTGGTATTGGACTATGGAAGGTCCGCACACGTTGGCACATCAAAGCACCACACAACTGGTTGGCCGAGTGTACATGGTCTCTCAGGGTTAAGGACAGATTATCTATAGTAGTAAGACGGTTTATGCACCAGTGTCTGAATCACTGAACTGTGCATCTTCTTGGTTCCTATTCAACACAATCATCGTGCTTGGTCAGGTGAATGTGAATCCCACGTTCCCGTGGTGGAGACTTCACCATATCCTCTACTTGCAAACAGCTTGTTCTCGGTGAAGCGACCGGCATCACCTAAGCTGTGAATTAGTTCTAGGTTTACACACAACTGGTCTACTGGGTCTCCCAAGCATGGATCCACCATGCGTCTCAGTGGCCTACTGTGTTCCCTACGGTCCTTTATTATATGTGTATTAACATATACTAAAGTAGTATTCTAATTAAAGCAATAACCAAAGTCATCTTTATTAATGTTAATACAGAAAATCCACGCTCAGGACACACGAGCTACAACAGTAAGATCTTCGGATCTACCTTTTGCTTCCACTGTGACTCTGATAATGGGATTCAATTCCAACAATTGATATCAGAGCACGCTTCGGTGTGTGTTTTATGCATGAATTCATGAAAATATCATGTGAATATATGATGGCATATGTTTTCGTCGGGATTCGGCGTAGATCATGCACATGGATTGTGCTATGTATCATCTCTTTGCAGGTGTCACGCTGAATAATAATCTGTGATTGCATGCCTCCGGGGGTCGGACCTCGGATTATTTTCTGCATTGATTATTATTGTGCTTGTGGATTTTAAGGCTCTAGATGGGCAGAGGTAGAGGTTGACCACCCTTGGTTCCCTGGCCATGTTTTCTAGGATTATTTCTTTTCTTTCTCGCGAAATTGTACACGAACGAGCACTTGCTTAGAACGTGTTAGTTTTTCGGTCATAGGAAGAAGGAGATGATCATTGGCGGAGTCAGGAATTTGCTCTAGTGGGGGCGACCTTTGTTTGGACACTTGCACGGTGTCATGTTAATCGGGTCGGCAAAATCAAAAAAACCTTCAAGATACTCCATGGGCCCTAAACCCCCAATCCATCCCCACCTACTCGGCTACCCCCCATCCCCACGGCCTACCCTCGGGCCACTCCCCAAGGCAGCAAGGTTCAAATGGACCAAAGTAACTAGTGACCACAGACTACACAATGATACAAAATGTCAAAAAAAAAAGGATAAACATGAGATTTGAGACTAAGTCAACTCTGAGAATTGAGACCCGTGAACCATATATATATATATATATATATATATATATATATATATATATATATATATATATATATATATATATATATATATATATATATATATATATATATATATATATATATATATATATATATATATATATATATATATATATATATATATATATATATATATATATATATATATATATATATATAAAACAGATCTGAATTGAGACCCGTGAACCATATAAAAAAAACAGATCTGAATCTCATAGCATGGATTCAAAGAGCGGGGGGAAGAGAGAGAGAGAGGCATTGCCTGTTCAGCTGTTCAACCTGTTCGACGTCGGCGATGATAGAACGAGTCAACCGACGGTAGCCCACACTCCGCAACCGCAGGTGGTGATCGACGAGCCGCGAGGCCCGTGAGCGTGTGGTGTGGTCCCGATCCCACGATCCGCTTGAGCCCGTGCGGGCCGCCGCCGGTGTGGCCCTGCGAGGCATCGGTGATGACGGTGAGGTAAGAGGTTGCCCGCTGTCGGGCCGTCAGTGCTGCGAACCTGCGAGTTGCACCTCAAGAGATGATTTTTTTTTTTGGCAATCGATCTCAACCATCGATCTTGCTTTTAGGTTTTTAGTGGAGATATTTTTGGTTGGGTGACACGTGTTTATGAGAGGAGAACCCGTTTTTTTTTGTTTTTCAAAATCTGAGTGGGGCGCCTAAGCTGACTCAGCCTCTGGAGATGATGCTACATCCACGGTTTGGGCAAGCGGTACCATGGAGTGCAAAGACCTGGTGAATGCGTGCAAGTTGGCGATGATCAGGATCGTCGCCGAAGATCGTGCAGAATGAAAGAACATGATATCTTGATTGTGCTATTCAGGTTCAGGGGTCAGACCCTGGACTTGATTCAGTTTGGATGCTTTTTCTGCTATTCTCTTTACTTAGTGTTTAGAGAACTCCGATGATAATTTAATTATCTATCTTGCTTGTGAGTTAGTATCTAGATCAGGCTTAGAGTTAGTACTTAGCTTATGGATTCATTGGTGTCTCTATATGGTTCTAACACGTGCGAATCCGGTGACTAACTAAAAGGAAAGGTGGTAACTGCCCTCGTGGTAGTTCAAGTAGCCAAGTAATGTGTGCCGAGATAGACACAGTGTTAGATTTGTTTAGAGATAACTAATGTCCCCATAAGAAGTATGATAACCCTAGTGAGATGCCTTTTCCCCATATGGTCCTAGCGACCAAGTTAGGTTAGGATTTCACTAAGTGATACCCGTTTCTAGTTGATGTTTGATGGTAGTGTAAACTCATCACGATTTGGTTATGCCACTATTAGGTTGAGGTCCAACAGAGGTTGTCGGATGTCCCTATTTGGCCAGCATCGAAATCTATAATGAGATGAGGTCTACTATGACATCAGGCATCAAATTATGAACGAGGCATTATTCTAGTGGGAGTTCTTTCCACATTGACCTTAGGCTAGGCTTCAGATCGTAGGATTATGGGCAAACTAGTGAAGTATCGGGATCCTTGGAATCTATGTAATGTGATCCTTGCAAGAAAGACAAAAGCTGAGTATTTAAGGTAGGGACTATGATATTTTCCAAGAATACTAATGCTTTGCGGGAGGGTTTGTAATCCTAGTGGGAGCACGGTAAACTAGGGTCTAAGTCTAGGAGGTCGTGACCTTTCCTAGATATGCATAAAACCTCATAAAGAAGGGATGTGTAAGAGGTTCCTTCCAAAGGGGAGCCCCTGGCCTCCACAATCAATCGGCTAAGGGTCTGGGTGGGAGATATGCAGTTCGATATCCCACCGGGTGAGAGCCGTGTTTCCTTCCATGCTGGTCCGCCTAGTGGTTTCTTTCAGGACATGGAGGATGCTGGTGGCAGTGGGTGACGGTTTTTTCCTCCACCGCGGGAGCCTATAAACCCCCTGCCAATACCACCTAGATTTGTGGAAAGCATCCGAAAGCTTGTGTGAAGCCGCCGTTGCTGCGCATGGCAGGTCACATAAAGCTGGCCAAAAGAAAAGTATGAGGTCTTTCAGTTTACCATGGGTAATTCTGATGAAGACTGGGTCGTAAATACCCCGTTGGATAATGCTCTCACCGAGATGTTGTCTCTAATTCAAAGCCGATAGTCTCAGTGCTCAAGCATAGGGAATTTAGATTCCTGGATGTCTCCACTTAAGGTAGTGAAGACATAGCGACTGGAGTAAATATTATTTATTTTTAAATTCCATAAAATAGATTGTAGTAGACCCTAATTTTTGTTTTAAACCATTGTTTACAGAAATTATGACCAAGCTCGACCCCCTTGCCTCCATCCTTAATGATAACAAACTTATAGGACCAAACTATGAGGACTGGAAGCGTAACCTTATGCTCATTCTAAGGGTTGGTAAACACTCAATTGTCCTAAGTACCCCTCAACCGGCCATGCAGGGACCAAGTGCTACTGAGGCCCAGTTGAAGGAATGAAAAGACTGGCTAGATATTGATGAGATGTGCAAGTGCTACAGAGTGGTATCCTTGCAGACCGTCCTTCAGAAGCAAGTCGAAGACATGGCCTTCGCTTCAGACATGATGCTCTATTTTAAGAAAATGTTCGAGGGTCATAGTCGGGTAACTCGTTACCTGACCATCAAGAAATTGGAGTCCATGAAGATGGCAGAGGGGACTTTAGTTCGGGATTATATGCTGAAATTGTTTGGCTATATGAATGAACTTAGTTTCTTTGATGTCAACTTGGACGTAGAGATCCAGACCGATATTTTTCTTACGTCTCTATCAGGAACGTTTGAGAGCTTCGTTACCAATTTTAACCTTAACCGGTTAGAGATGACTAACGCACAGCTCCTAGCGGATCTCCAGGCGGCAGAGGACAGGATGAAGGCAGGAGCCCAATCCCTGAACGTAGAGCAGAAGTCTTTTTTGAAAGCCAAAGACAAGTTTCAGAAAAGAAAGTCTAAGAAGCCCGTGAAGATGGGCCAGGTGCAGTTGCAGGTTCCTGAGCAGGATGGTCCGGCGAAACCTAAAGGAAAATATTTTCGATGCGACAAGAAGGGGCACTGGAAGAGTGACTGCCGCGCAGCTCCCAAGAAGGCTGAGACAGGTATATCTCAAATCCACATAGTGGATCCTTTGTAGCATCCAGTTATTCTCCAGTCTCATGGATTATGGATTCTGGTTCTACTGACCATATTTACTTGCAATAATTTGCAGGGGTTCAAGGAGACAAGAAAACTAGGTGATGGGGAGATCATCCTGAGCATGGGAACTGAGGCCGTGGCAGAGGCTGAAGCAGTTGGAGATGTCATTTTGCAGTTTCTTGATAGAAGAAGTTTATTACTTAGAGACATATTGTACCGTCCTTGAGATAAAACTTAATTTCTGTTTCCTTATTGAATAATGAAGGTTTTTTAGTTTTATTTGATGCTTCTAGTATGTCAATTAAATTTAAAGGTTCCTTTGTTTGTAAGGGAAAGACACTGACTGGTCTCTATGTAATTAACTCCAATCATAAGCAGGATAACATAACTGAAGCCTGTGTGGTTAATTCATCTAAAAGAAAAAATCCCTCAGATAATCCAACACTCATTTGGCATCTAAGGATTGGACACATAGCCTCAGACAGGATTCACAGGTTGGTTATGTTGGAAATCTAATCGTTCTAAACTAGCAAATTTAGGATTTAATCAAATTCAAAATTGATTAGCAAATGTTATTTTCACAAACAAGGACAAGTCACAAATTTCTTTTAGAAATTGTTTGCCAAGGCAGAGCGGATTCTATGGAACCGTCATTCACCTTGCCGAACTTTTCTAAAAGGGAGAAATAATCTATCTAAAATATATCTAATTATTTAGATTTCTCTATTAGATGCAAGTCGATTATTTTAGATCTAATATTAGGACAAAAGAAGAGTTAGAAACTCTGGCCTGTGGTCGAAGCGTGCTAGGCACAGTCCCAAGAATCTTATTGCCCCCCTCGTGCGGGTCTCGTGGCAATGGTTCTCGGAGATACGACAACCCCGGTCAGGCGACCTCCTTCTCATCGGCACGACTTCAAGAAGGCTTTGCGAACCTCGTGAACTTTCAGGAACCCAGCGACTCGATGACGATCTTCTCGAAGCGGGGAGGCAGCACCGCAACAGAGCTTTGGTCCGAGAGAGGGAGTCTCTTCGGAGCAAAGGGGCAGCACCACAGCACCACGACACGAGAGAATGAAAGAGGGAGAGGCAGTAAACAGGGAGCATGCAGCAACGGGTCGCATGCAAAACAGCTAGTAGCTAAAAAGGAATTTAGTAAATATGGAGGACTTAAAAGCAAAAAACAAAAAGAGGGCAGGTGCGGACCAGCCCATTTCGGAGGTTTCATTGTGTCCGGGTCCGCGGGCGCCCACACACGCGCTGCCTAGCCCAAGCCCAAGCCCGGCCCGGCTCGGCTCGGCACGGCACGCGCGCGCGTGTGTGAGCTAGTGGAGCCCCTCCTCTAGTGTGATGACTAGTGGAAGGAAGTGGGCAAACCCTTATTTATTGGTAGGGGATTTCTCCCCTTACCGATATGGGACTAAAATTGTGTGGTTTTAACACACACACCTAACAATCCCCCACATGTGTTTAAAACCACTAAATATTAAATAATTAAAAACTTCAAAATATAAAGTAAAAAGACTTTGCTGGATTCCTTATACTATGCAGTAGGTGTAGGTACCTTCCGGTTTGAACCTCCACTTAGTACAGTTGTATACATCCGTGAGGACTTGGTGGACTACGCATTGAACCAGCCTCATTTATCGGGTTTCTACAAGTAGTACATGTAGTACAGTTTTCGATGGTTCTAAGCGGGTTGCGCTATTAATGGCCTTGCACAGATATCTTTTCTTGTATGTTTCTAGGGAGCAGCCCTGGTCCCGGAGTTGCGGCCTCACAACAACATACATATAGGTAAGTCCTAATAGGGGTGTGAGCAAGGCGACACCCCGCCTCATGGGTCTTGGACTTATTAAGAGTCTTACACTCATCCTACCCCTTGCTTTTAATAAGCACTGACGTCATAGGGATGGAAGCATTATTCAGTGCTCCTCATTTTCAATCACTACTACAGTTTGTTTCTACCCATTGAACCTCCGTGAGGTTGGGTTCCCACTGCGGTGATTTTTCTTATGGGCTTAATCCCATCCCCTTCGATGATTCTAAGGTCGCTGTCCTAGAGAGGCCCTTAGTTAGATGATCCGCCAAATTCTTTTCGGATCTAACAAAGTCTAGGGCAATTATTTGATTTTTCATCTTATATCTGAGAGATCTATGTCTCACTTTCAGATGTCGATTTATTTTCACATCAGCATTTTCTTGAATACATTTATCAATAGCTGATCGACAATCACAGTGGATAGATATAGCCGGTAAAGACTTTTCTATCAATGGGATCTCATATAGAAGATCTCGAAGCCATTCTGCTTCTGTGCTAGTGGTATCTAGTACTATCATTTCTGATTCCATAGTACTCCTAGCTATAACGGTCTGTTTGGTGGATTTCCAAGATATGGCTCCACCTCCTAGTAGGAATACATATCCGGTTATGGACTTAATATCTATTGAGTCACTAATCAAGTTAGCATCAGAGTATCCCTCTAATACAGTTGGATATCCACTATAGTGGAGACCGTATGATATGGTTCCCTTAAGGTATCTAAAAACTCTTTCTAATGCAGTCCAATGGGATAAATTCGGGTTAGACGTATAACGACTAAGTCTATTTACCGCGTAAGCGATATCGGGTCGAGTATAGTTTGCTAAAAAACCTAGCGATCCTATGATTTGAGCATACTCGCTCTGTACTCTAGGAAGTCCAGTGTTCTTTGTCAGATGGGTATTTGGATCATATGGTGTGGATACCGGTTGGCAATCGGGGTCGTAAAATTTTCTAAGGATTTTCTCGACATAGTGGGATTGGGATAACACTAAACCATTTTCCTTCCTAATGATCTTATTGTTTAAAATAACGTCGGCTTGTCCTAGATCTTTCATGTCAAAGTTTTGGGACAAAAAGTGTTTGATATCATTAATGATTTGTATGTTTGAACCGAATATTAGAATATCGTCAACATACAGACATAAGATGACAACATTATTACCATCTACTTTATGGTATACATATTCATCCGTTGTGTTGATATCAAATCCATAGGATAAGATAACTTCATCGAATTTCATGTGCCATTATTTTGGAGCTTGTTTAAGTCCATAGAGGGATCGAATTACCTTACACACCTTTTCCTCTTGTCCAGGTGCAGTAAATCCCTCGGGTTGGTCCATGCATATTTCCTCATTAAGGTCGTCATTCAAGAAAGCAGTCTTAACATCCATTCGATGTATGACTAGCTTATAGATTGAAGCTAAGGCGATGAGGATCCTAATCGTGGTTATCCTAGCGATAGGTGAGTAGACATCAAAGTAGTCTACCCCAGGTTTTTGGGTAAAGCCCTTAGCTACAAGTCGTGCCTTAAATTTATCTATGGTACCGTCGGGTCTAAGCTTCTTCTTAAACACCCATTTACATCCTATGGTTTTACAACCAGGAGGTAAATTGGTGAGTTCCCAGGTATGGTTTTGAAGTATGGATTGGATCTCGTTATCTATGGCTTCTTTCCAAAAAGGTGAGTCTATGGACTTCATTGCATCTGTATAGGTGGAGGGAGAGTTCTCCACCATAAGTGCATAGAAGTCATCAAAGACTTTCTCTACACGGGCACGTTTACTCCTCCTAGGTTCGGTTTAGGTTACCGGTTTAGTCTGGTCTTCAGGTTCTAATTGGACTTCAGGTTCGATCTGAGTCACCTGATTAGAACTGGAGGCCTGGTTATTGGTATTAATCCTAGTGTTGATCCTAGTCTTATAAGGAAAGATGTTTTCAAAGTATGAGGCATCTCTTGCTTCGATTATGGTGTTATTGGCTATTTCGCTTATTTCAGAGTTAAACACTAAAAAATGATTAGCGTTACTGTCTAAAGCGTAGCCAATAAAGATGGCATCTACAGTCTTAGGTCCTATCTTTTTCCTTTTGTTATCGGGGATTTTTACCTTAGCTAGGCACCCCCACACTTTTAAATATTCTAAGTTAGGTTTTCTATGTTTTCATACTTCGTATGGGGTCAAGTCATTGTGTTTGAAAGGAATGCGGTTAAGGATAAAACAGGCCATCATTAGGGCTTCCCCCCACAAGTTCTCTGGCGCTCCAGAGCTTAGTAACATGGAATTGACCATGTTTATTAGGGTCCTGTTTTTCCTCTCCGCTACACCGTTGGATTGGGGAGTGTAAGGAGCTGTGACTTCATGGAGTATTCCATAGTCATCACAGTATTCACTTAACTCATTTGAGGTGTACTCCCCTCCTCGGTCTGACCTAAGGATCTTAATGGTTTCGTCTAATTGGTTTTCAACCAGAGCTCTGTAAATTTTAAATTTACTGAGTACTTCATCCTTAGTTTTAATAAGATATAGGTGGCAATATTTTGAAGCGTCATCTATGAACGTTACAAAATATCTATTGCCACCTCTCGAGGTTTTTCCAGAATCACAGACATCGCTGTGAATTAATTCAAGTATTTGGGAGTCTTGATCGATGGTTTTAAAGAATTTCTTAGGTTGTTTGGCTTCTACGCATATCTCGCATTTGTCGAGATTCCTAGTATCGGATTTAGGAATGATGTTTAGGGTCATGAGTTTCTTAATAGAATTATAATTTACATGACCTAGCCTTTGGTGCCAAGTGACCGAAGACTCAACATTCAGAATTATGGACGAAGGATTATAAACATTCAATTTAAACAAACCATCACAAAGAAATCCTTTTCCAATAAAATTCATTCCCTTGGTGATTACAACCTTATTAGACTCAAATACAAGCTTATAGCCCTATTGGACTAATAAGGACCCACTAATTAAATTCCTCTTATTCTCCGGAACGTGGTGGACTCCGCGCAGGATTAGGGTCTTCTCCGACGTCAGCTTCAGGTCGATCCGTCCTATCCCTAGCACACGAGCCTCAGCATTGTTCTCCATGCTTACAGCTCCTCCACCTGAGACCTGATAGGTGAAAAACAAAGATTGATCAAAGCAAACATGAATGTTAGCTCCTGTGTCAATCCACCAATCAAATGCTTGAAAGGTCATGTTAACTTCAGGGGTGAAGAGAACAGACCTGAAAGCGGTCCCAGAAGAGCCAGCTCCAGAGGTCACCATGTTGACTTGGGAGCCGGGTGGCATTTGACCATTCCTTCTTGGATTTGGAGGTGGTGCTGTCTTCTTCTAGAAGCATTGGTTGGCCATGTGATTGGTCCGACCGCAGACATAGCAGCAGCGCACTCCTTCCTTCTTTTGGTCCTTGGGATGGTTTGGGTTATGGTTGCTATGGTAAGGCTTCTTGGTATATGGCTTAGGCTTAGGGTGGAAGGGTTTCTTCTGGAACTTGTGTCTAGGTTTTTGGAATGGCTTAGACGGTTGACCCTCTATGTTGTTGACCTTGGGTTTGGATTCAGAGGATCCCTTTTCCCTGAGCCTATGTTGCTCCTCAATTCTTATAGAGTTTAGAACTTGAGTTAGGGTTAGGTCACCTTGGGTATGACTTAGGTGCTTAGAGAACTCAGACCAAGAAGTAGGTAGTTTATCTATAAGGCAGGCTATTTGGAAGGTTTCATCAAGGGTGGAACCATTAGTCTTCAGATGTTGGACTAGGTTCTCAAACTCATGAATTTGATCATTCATGGGTTTGGAGTCAACCATTTTGAAGTTGTTGAAGTCAGACGCTTTGAAGCGTTTTACTCCAGTATCATCTAAGCCATACTTACGCTCTAGGGTATCCCATAGGTCCTTAGGGTTTTGAATGGTATAGTAGATATCATATAGTCTATCAGATAAGGCCCCTAGGATCCTATAAAGGCCATGGTAGTTGATTTCTTCTGGGGTCCTAGTGGAAATACCAGAAGTTGGTTCGAATTCAGGTTGGGAAGTGGAGGCTCGGGTACGGCGAGTTTGGCTAGACCCATTGGATACTCTTGGTGCAGTTTCACCTATGGCTGATAGTAACCCAAGTGTGGTTAGCCAGAATCGCATCTGGTTTTGCCACCTCTTGAATTTAGACCCGTCAAACTTCTCGGGTTTGGCACTAAGGGTTTCACGGTTTGGTGAGGCCATTTTGGACCAAAGTAAGGAGTTGAAATCTGAGGATTGAAAAATAACTTTTGTCAAATTTAAAGCACACTTAGATAGATTCGACTTTTAGAAGTCCAAATGAAACTTCCAAATCCTAACGGCCAGATGGGCTCCAGGTAGGAGGTGGAGCACTAGGCTCGCTCAAATACCAAGCTACCTTGGGCAATTTAATGCCGGTTTGACAAGCCTTTCTAGACACCGTAGACAGTGGAATATTCCAATGACGACTTTTAGTCTTTCTATAATCTATGCTTCTAATTTACTTTTGTAGAAAATAGTTTTGTAACTAGTAGCAACTAATAGGTAGCACGGAATAACGTCTAATAGATGATCACGTAGGCTAACAGATGATTAGTGTGCACGTTACAAAGAAAATAACTTATGAACGATTAAATTATAACGATAAGATTCTTGGATTGTTGGAAATCTAATCGTTCTAAACTAGCAAATTTAGGATTTAATTAAATTCAAAATTGATTAGCAAATGTTATTTTCGCAAACAAGGACAAGTCACAATTTCTTTTAGAAATTGTTTGCCAAGGCAGAGCGGGTTCTATGGAACCGTCATTCACCTTGCCGAACTAGAGCAGGTTCGATTATTTTAGATCTAATATTAGGACAAAAGAAGAGTTAGAAACTCTGGCCTGTGGTCGAAGCGTGCTAGGCACTGTCCCAAGAATCTTATTGCCCCCCTCGTGCGGGTCTCGTGGCAATGGTTCTCGAAGATACGATAACCCCGGTCAGGCGACCTCCTTCTCGTCGGCACGACTTCAAGAAGGCTTTGCGAACCTCGTGAACTTTCAGGAACCCAGCGACTCGATGACGATCTTCTCGAAGCGGGGAGGCAGCACCGCAGCAGAGCTTTGGTCCGAGAGAGGGAGTCTCTTCGGAGCAAAGGGGCAGCACCACAGCACCACGACACGAGAGAATGAAAGAGGGAGAGGCAGTAAGTAGGGAGGAATTCTGATATTCGGATTGTACCTTCTCTATGGCTGCACTGGGCCTTATATAGGCCTCGGGCAGTTAATAGAGGGCTGAAAAAGGGGAGCGGTTAATGGGCTGCGATTAAGCCCATTAACCTCGCACGTTACAGCTCGCAGAGAGCAGTCTCGTAACGGCTAGCATGCAGCAACGGGTCGCATGCAAAACGGCTAGTAGCCAAAAAGGAATTTAGTAAATGTGGAGGACTTAAAAGCAAAAATTAAAAAGAGGGCAGGTGCGGACCAGCCCATTTCGGAGGTGCTATCGTGTCCAGGTCCGCGGGCGCACACACACGCGCCGCCCAGCCCATGCCCAAGCCCAAGCCCAAGCCCGGCCCGGCTCGGCTCGGCACGGCACGCACGCGCGCGCGTGTGTGAGCTAGTGAAGCCCCTCCTCTAGTGTGATGACTAGTGGGAGAAAGTGGGCAAACCCTTATATGTTGGTAGGGGATTTCTCCCCTTACCGATATGGGACAAAAATTGTGTGGTTTTAACACACACACCCAACAGGTTAAGGTAGGACTTTTAAGTCCAGATGTTTCAGAGAGCCTATCAACGTGTGAGTCTTACCTGGAAGGCAAGATGACTAAAAGAACTTTCCGAACCATAGGTAGCAGATCTCAGGAGGTATTAGAGTTGGTACACACTGATTTATGTGGGCCCATAAGTGTCCGAGCCATAAGAGGCTTCGAGTATTTCATCACCTTCATGGATAATCACTTGAGGTTTGGATACATATACCTAATGCGACGGAAGTCTGAATTCTTTGATGAGTTCAAGGAGTTTAGAGCTGAAGCAAAAAACCAGATGGGTAAGAGTATCAAGTCTCTTCGATCGGATCGAGGAGGTGAATACCTATCGGATGAATTTATTGGGTACCTGCGTGAGCATGGGATTGTATCCCAGTTGACTGCGCTAGGGACACCGCAATAAAACAGTGTATCTGAGAGGAGAAATCAAACTTTGTTAGACATAGTTCGGACTATGATGAGTTATGCAACATTACCATAGAGTTTTTAGGGATATGCCCTAGAAATGGCAGCATATACCTTGAACTTTATTCCATCAAAGTCAGTACCTCTAACTCCTTGGGAGCTATGGTTAAAGCGAAAGCTAATCCTGCAGTACTTTAGGATTTGGGGTTGTTCAGCATATATGCGAAAGGACAAGCGAGATAAGATGGAGTCAAAGACTAAGGTATGTCTATTCGTTGGGTATCCAAAAGGGACAAAGGGTGGTTTATTTTATGATCCCGAGGATAGAAAGGTTATCGTCTCGAAGAATGTCGTATTCCTGGAGCATGATTATTTAATACACCATAAGCCCACCAGTAAAGTAGTTCTTGAAGAATTGTTTGGTATTGATGGGAGTACAAAGACAGAAAACGTAATGGAAGCCAATACCACTAATATAAGCGATACTGTAGAATCGACTCCTACGGAACCACCGCAGGCTCGTCGCAGTGGGAGGACCAAAAGAGCTCCTGATAGATACATTAGAGAAGCCTTCTTGGTAAATCCAGAGTTTCAAAAGGATGATCCTCTGAACTATGACGAAGCGATGGTATCCTCTGACTATGCAGCATGACAGAAAGCCATGGAGGCAGAACTGGCATTGATATCCCAAAACTTGGTCTGGACACTTGTAACACAGCCTCATAATATTAAACCTGTTGGGTGTAAGCGGGTGTACAAAAAAAAAGAGATCTGAATGGTACCATTGAGACTTATAAAGCTAGACTAGTCGCTAAGGGTTATACCCAGTGAGAAGGGATCGACTATGACGAAACCTTTTCGCCAGTGGCTATGCTTAAGTCTATTCGGATCCTCTTGTCCATTGCAGGCCATTATGATTGGGAGATCTGGCAAATGGACGTCAAGATCTCATTCCTCAATGGGGATTTGGAAGAAGATATTTACATGTCTCAGCCTCCAGGATTTGTCGCAAAAGGTTAGGAAAGTCTGGTGTGCAAGTTGCAAAGGTCTATTTATGGACTGAAGCAAGCATCCAGAAGTTGGAACATACATTTTGATCAGGCTATCCAATCTTATATATTTGAATAAAACTTGGATGAACCATGTGTTTATAAATGGAGCAATAAGACTGCAGTAGTTTTTCTAGTACTCACTACAAGGAAAAGGTTTATCGCCGACGAAAATTTTTATTACCGTTGGTAATAATATAAATATTACCGACGGTAATAAACATTTCCGTCGGTAATATAACTTTAATATTTTACTAATATTTGATATATTTATTACCGACAGTAATTATTTATCCGTCGGTAATAAATTATTACCGACGGTATTTATTACTTCCGTCGGCATAATTGATTATTACCGATGGTATTAAAAATAATCCATCGCAAATAATATTTATTTTTATTTTAATAATTTTTTTACATATATATTACCGACAGTCATTTATTATCCGTCGGCAATTTATTTTTATCGACGGTTTAGTCATATCCGTTGGTATAGTTATATTATTACCAACGGTAATATTTAGTTCCATCGGTAATATTTAATAACGTGATCCGAGTGAACCCACAAAATCAAATATCGACCATCCACAATCATCATCCTACGGCCAAGAATCTCTATTCCACCAGCCTAGAAGCACACCAGGGCCAAAAAAACTCAAAATTCCTGCCTCACCATTTTCACTCTCCCGCCTCTCTGAGATTCCCCAAATCCTTTATATATGGCCCCCCCCCGCCCCCGCCCCCTAAAATCCAAATCCTCACCCTTCTGCTCTGATCTGATGGCGTGCAAGAAGCAGTCCGTCCGCAAGTCCACAGGCGGCAAGGCCCCGAGAAAGCAGCAAGCGACGAAGGCCGCGAGGAAGTCGGCGCCAGCGACCGGTAGCGTGAAGAAGCTCCACCGCATTTGGTCCTCGTGAACCCTCCGGTGAGCGAGGTGGCGTTGCCCGGCGCCCACAACCGCAGGAAGCAATCCACCTCCGGTCAGTATTCGACGCTGTTGATCACGATCATCTTCAGCCGGACCCTCATGTACAGCCTCACGCTGACGTAGAAGAACCCCTCCCCCTTCTCCCGGCTGTAGGTCACCGCCGGCACCTCCGACCCTGACCCCCCGACCAACAGTCCCTGCCCAGCGAAACTGGGGCGGATGACAGCGGTGCTCTTGTGGTGCTGGTGGAACGGCCGGATGGGTGCGTAGCCGAGCCGCACCCCGTCATAGAACGCCATGGACTCGATGCGCTCGAAGCTCATGGCGAACATGAGGTTATAGTAGAGGGTGCTGTTCGGGGCGAGGTCGAATCGGGCAAGGGTGCGGGCGTCGTCCACGTAGACCTTGAGATCGTTGGGCTGGAAGACGAGCCAGAAGATCAGCTCGACGATGCCGAGGACGATCAGGACGGTGGTGATGACCATGCGATGCCGGCGGCTTCCTCGCATCCCCAAACCCCGCCCCTTGGTCACCCACGTCAGCATCTGCTTTGTCCCCGGCACCAGCGAATACAAAGTGGCTGGCCTTCCTCTGTATAGGGAGGGACGTCACGAGCAGCCGCCATGCAGGTGGCCACTACTCATGCTTCGTGCTGACCCTCGGCTCGGACCCATCGTGGAGGGCGGTCTCTATCCCTTTCTCCCTCGCCGACGATCCAGACAGCATGCAGGTGTTCGTCAATCAGGCCGTGGTGTGAGGGGCGGTGATGCACTGGATCACCTCCACCGCCCACATCGTTTCCTTGGATCTAGGCGAATAGAAGTTCCACGAAACTGCATCCCCTCCTCCGCTGGTCGCCGACGATTGGCGGTCCGCTGCCATATTCGACGCGTGGGTGCATCTGCTGCTGCTTTATTATAACAAATCGACTGGAGTAAATGGGTTATCCGAGGAGATGGCTGAGAGGCTGTCTGTGCCGTAAAATACTATTTGTCCCGATGCGTAAAAAATTACAAATATTTTTTATAATTTTTTAAAAAATATTCAAGTTTTATTATCGACATATATTATAAATTTTGTCGGTAATAATTTATTTTTTATTTAAAAAAATTAATATTTTACCGACGGTAATACTATTTTCGTCGGTAATAAAGTACTTTTTGCCGATAGATATAACGTATTCCGTCGGTAATAAGCTAGTATATTATCAACGGATTTAGAGTCAACTGTCGGTGATAATCAAAGAATATTACCGACGGACACTATATTTCTGTCGGTATTAATTATTAATACCGACAGAAATATTATGTCCGTCGCCGGTTTTTCCCGACGCCTTTTTTCCTGACAGCCTAGCGACGGAAATAGGTTCCGTCGGTAAAGAATATTATTGACGGAAATACGATTTTACCGATGGATATAGTCCGTCGGTAAAAACCTTTTTTTTTGTCGTGACTTTACGTAGACGATATCCTGCTCATTGGAAACGATGTTGGAACATTATTTATAGTGAAGGTGTGGTTATCCTCTCAATTTGATATGAAAGACCTGGGTGAAGCGAGTTATATTCTGGGGATCAAGGTAAGTCGAGATCGCCAGAATAAGAATTTCTCACTGTCACAGTCAGCCTACATAGATACTATCTTGGTCAGATTCAGTATGCACAACTCCAAGAAGGGACTCGGTCCATTCAGACATGGAATAAAATTATCCAAGGATTAGGATCTTAAGACTCCTGAGGAGAGAGTAGAGATGCAGAAGATACCTTATGCTTCATAGGAACTGATGCCGATTGGATATACGAATTCTGACTTTGCAGCAGATCCGGAATCCAGGAGATCGACGTTAGGGTTTATGTTTTCATTGGGAGGAGAAGTTGTCCGTTAGAGGAGCGTGAAGTAGGGATGCATCACGGATTCGATGACAGAGACTGAGTACGTTGCGGCATGCGAAGTAGCCAAGGAGGCGGTGTGCCTCAAAAAGTTCCTCACGGACTTAGGATGTGTACCGGGAGCTCAAGATCCTATTGTCCTTTACTGCGACAATAGTAGAGCAATAGCACAATCCAAGGAGCCAAGATATCACCAGAAGAGTAAGTACATAGAGCGAAAATACTATATTATCCGGGACTTGCAGAAGCGAGGGGAGGTTGCAGTGACCTAGGTGGCATTAACAGATAACATGGCGGACCCTTTCACAAAGGCATTACCGACCAAGGCTTTTGAAAAGCACATGGATACCATAGGAGTTAAGACTGCTATTTCCCGCTAGGTCAAGTGGGAGATTTTTGTAGCTCGTGTGTTCTTAGTGTGGATTTTCTATATTAACATTAATAAAGATGACTTTGGTTATTGCTTTAATTAGAATACTACTTTGGTATATGTTAATACACATATAATAAAGGACCTTAGGGAACACAGTAGGCCACTGAGGTGCATGGTGGATCCATGCTTGGGAGACCCAGTGGACCAGTTCTGTGTAGACCTATAACTAGTTCATAGCTTTGGTGATGCCGGTCGCTTCACCGAGAATAAGTTGTTGGTAGGTAGAGGATGTGGTGAAGTCTCCACCATAAGAATGTGAGATTTCCATTTACCTGACCAAGCACGATGATCGTGTTGAACAGGAACCAAGACGGTGCACAGTTCAGTGATTCAGACACTGGTGCATAAACCATCTTACTACTATAGATAATGTGTCCTTAACCCTAAGGGACCATGTACACTGGGCCAACCAGTTGAGTGGTGCTTTGATGTGCCAACATGTGTGAACCTTCCATAGTCCAATACCACGGTACATTGGGTTAACCGGTAGGCACTTGAGTGGCATGCAATCCCTACAGGTTATCCGACGTCCAATGTTGGATGGATGCATTTTGATGAGTCAATCTGTCCACACAGTTAACCGAGGCCTGGTGGTTGTCAGTATGACTGACGACGTTTCGGATGATAAGCATAGCACCGGAAGGTGTGTGGTGTTATAGATGACAAGTCATCAAATCCTAGTCAGATGATTGATCGGTATCTGACGGTGGTCTTCACCGCCCAAGTCGTATCATGGCACCAGTAATAGGAGGGACTAAGGATTATCAGAGTATAGTAGAGAACAGTGTTACGAAGGAGTAACATAAGTTTAGGATCACTAGAGTTCTACTCACGTCGCACTCTGGGTGGCTACGCGGGTTAATCGGATTATGGCTGATTAACGGAACTTCCGGTGTGTCACCGGAATAGTTAATCAGGGTTCCGGTCGGAGCTACAGATCCTGAACCCTGAAGGTTCCACCCAGGGTCGGCCCTGAGGGTAGGTGGGCAAGGCTGTTGCCTAGGGCCCCCAATTAATTTATACTAATGGGGGCCCCATAGCCAAGCCCAACACTAAAGGAAGGGGGCCCAACATCCAAGTCCAAACGACAAACACCAAGAGACAAAGAGGGCATTCTCCAAAAAAAACAAACTTTGTATTGATACTTGTAAAAAAAATTTATTGATACTTAATTTTTTTTTCTTGTATTAATATGTATAGAGGGCCCAACTTTTGGATTTCGCCTAGGGCCCCCAAAACCACAGGGTCGGCCCTGGTTCCACCCTATCGTTGCGTATCCCCGACCTGGTTGGATAAGTTGGATGCGAAGTAACATGATGGAGCGCAAGCCCGGAGCCTAAGAACCTAATTCACATGTGTTAGGGGTCGTAGGGGTATTTTGATAAATACTGAAATATGGCTCATAACATATGGATCTTAAAATGAGCGGAATAATTCCAAGAGCTCATAGGCGCTGACGGAACTCGATTCCGAGTAGCGCACCTCACTCAATTTCTCTTACAGTGTTTCACTTTTTGCGAAGGGCGTTTTCGTCCAGGCTTCACGATAGTTAAGTGGAAACCCTAAAAACTGCCCCCCCTCATCCCAATCACTAGGGGGCCGGCCCTAGCTTGCGTATGTGAGTTGGGGCCGTCCCTATAAAAGGATTGGAGGGAGAGCGGGCCGGCCCTAGGTGCTCCCCTTTCCAGAAAACCCGACCCCCTCTCCCTTCTCCCCTTTTTGTGGTTTCGGCCAAGGAAGAAAGAGGAAGAAGAAGGAAGAAGAAGGAGGAAGAAGGAGGAAGGAAAGAGAATGGAGAAGATAGAAAAAGAATGAGGAGATCTCGCGGCTTGCCGTCATCTTCGCAACGAATTCCTCCGTCGGCTCGTAGTCCTTGCACTCAGAAATAGGACTTCGAGGATTCCTCCATTCGCAAAGGACAAGGTGCCATCCGACAGCTTTCCTTGTGATTCACGTGCGGTTCATTATCGTTCCGTTCTCTTCGGATCATAGATCCACAAGATATGATGATTCTAAATACCTAACTAGACGTATGCATGTCTTCCGTAGATCGTAATATGCCTCTAGGGTGTCCGCACATATGCTAAGATCATATATTTGCATGTAGATTGTTTTGTAGAATTAATTGTAATGAAACATACACCGTAAGATCTTCGGATCTACCTTTTGCTTCCACTGCGACTCTGATAATGGGATTTAATTCCAACAAATGCTAGATCATCTTTCCCCTTGGTCATCACGATAATTGATTTATGGCAACGTACTCGACGCAATGGATGATAATCTGGCATTGATTGTGGTATTCCTCTCCAAACCCTAAGCCTCGCACCTAGACCTGTCAATTAGGCCCTCCCAGACGGGCACCCGGCCAGGGCCAGCCCGTAAAAGCCCATCATAAACCGGCTCGTTAAAGTCCTTCCAAAGCCCGCCTTGGCCCGGCCCGGGCTTTGTGTGTCAAAGGGCATCATTAATTTTACTGATCAAACTACCCTTAAATAATTTCAATTAAATAATATAGTCTCATTAATCAGATAGGGTTTAGGGTTTAAACATGCATGACCTCTTGCTACAGATAATTGATGATCCTCATGCCACTTCATTGCCCAAAGGTTAAAAATGCATTAGCTCGTTAACATAAGGTGATTGTCTATACATAGGCCCGGACCCGTCCCAGGCCCTCAAAGGGCCGGACTAGGACCGGAGATTTTTAGACCCTTAAGGACCTGAGCCCAAGCCAGCCTATATATGTAAGGGCCGGGCCCGAATTTAGCTAGGCTCAGCTTGAGCCTGGCTCTTTGATGAGATGCATATAAGGGAGACGAATAGATAATGATGGAGAGGGGACTACAACTAGAGCTGGCAAACGGGTTAGGTTTAGGGTTAGCGGGTTGGCGGGTTTGAATGTCTTAACTCTAACCCTAATCCATTTATTAAACATGTCAATCATCCCAACCCTAGCGGTAGAAAGCATCTCCAACAGACTCCGAACAAAACCTCTGAAGACTTACATGACGAGGTCTATGGTAAAAAATGCTGATGTGACTTGGAGAGCTCTGAAGCCCACAGTAAAGTTATGATTTTATTCGGAGGCTCCGAACGAACGGATCCCATACGTTTTTTTTGCATAAAAACCCTCATAAGTTGTGAAAATTAAATCAACCCAAAACTGAGGACCCTACTCCCAACTATCACATTTTCTTTGGTTTGATCTCACCGGTCATTTTTTGACCCGTTGGATTTTTTAGCCATTTGAATTTTTTTTATTCAAAAAATAATTTTAAAATATCTAAAAAAAAATTCCCAACAAGGAGATTTGATGCAAATTTGAGAAAGTTTTGGGTGGGAGGGGGCTTGGTGCAAAAGGCATAGGCTATCCTAGGTTAGGAGACGGTTAGAGCATCTCCAACCGGCTCTGAAGCTCGGAGCACCTCCGAAGCAAGTGGAGCCCGCATTTTGCTGCCACCTCAGCGGAGGCGTCCTTGTTGAGAGGTTCAGCTCCAACGGCCTCCGAACGGGATATCCGAGCCATTTGCATGAAACACTCTATATATTTACAAGTTATCCAAAGTCTCCAAAGCTACATCAAATCTGTTAAAAAGTACATGTTTTGATATATATAAAAAATAATTTATGAAGTTCCGGGGGGTTTTTTAAAAAAAGACAGAATTTTTTATTCGTTCGGAGGCTCCGAAGGAGCTCTGTTGTATGTGGAGGGCTTCGGAGGTCCGGGCCGCACGTGGCATACCACGTAGGCCTTCATAGCATCCTTTGGAGCCGGTTGGAGCGCCAATTTCTATTCGGAGTGCCACGTGAGCCTTCAGAGCTCGCCTACGGAGCCGGTTGGAGATGCTCTTAGACTGAAAAATCTCCCAACTAGAAGATTTGATGAGGTGGCTCCAAAAGAGAGCCCCACAATCCTTAGGTGGTCCTTCCAACTAGGACTCTGTTGGAGATGCTCTAACCCTTCTAGTTTAATGATCAAGTCTAGCTAGGGCCAGGTTAGGGCCGGGTCAGCTTTTGCCGGCTCTAGCATACAACAATATTTTTTTTAGGTTATTTTGACTCTACCCCCAAATTGTGCCTTGAAATTAAATTTACACCCCATATTTTCATTAATTAGACTTTACCCTCCAAAACTAACTATTCGGTCATCTCAACTCCATAACTTTATTTATCTTCCGTCAGCTCACAGATGGTGGGCTGACGGAACAGTTAGTTTTGGGGGGGAAAGTCTAATTAATGGAAAGATGGGGGGGTAAAGTCTAATTCAAGGCAGAATTTAGGGGGCAAAGTCAAAATAACTTTTTGTTTTATTTGAGACCACCGTCCGTGCACGTGCGATGGAGGCACCATGACGCTCCTTTCAACGACTCCGTCCGAGCTATTCTTCCAACAAAAGGAGTTGGCTGGAGTCGCAGCTCCGGGGCGGTGGGTTTCTGTGCCAGCAGATCAGAACTCGCCACCTTTCTTGGCAATTGAAAGACGAGTGAGATGGTGATGATTGACACCTGGCCGGCCTTGGCTCGAACAAACTCCCACCTCCCTCCTCGTTGAGGTCGTCATGCGGCTCTGCACCTTGTTCTTGGTCGACGGAACCCACATGGGGGCTTTGGGGGGGGACCGAGAGAAGGGCCATGGAACTGAGGCCGTCTTGTCTGGGTCTGATGTGAGCGTGCGAGGGATCGATCGATGCCCTCGATTGGCGGCGAGCTGGGGAGGGAAACATGGCATGGTGTCTTTGACGTGCATGTCGGTCAACGGGGTCTTGACACGTAGCATCTCTAGGTTTGAGGAAGTATATCAAGCTGTGATTCTCGAAGCCGCTTCTGTTGAGATTTTTTCTTTAAATGTTTTAAAAACAAATGATCATCATGTAACGTATAACGGCTATAAACGGTTATAAACGACTATACTAAATGGGATCTAATGGCTGGGCTTTAAAAGCCCGTTAAACCCAAATAAATTGACAATCATCAACACATCTTGGGCTAGGCCTATATAAGAGACCCAAGACCATAGAATTCATATACAACAAATTGTGCTTTTGCTACCAAAAACTCTGTCTCTTTCATTCTTTATTTGTGTTTCGATATTTGCTACCTATTGGGTTCTTGAAAGTTACGTTGGGGTTCACCGTACACCCTCTTGAAGTCGTGCCGACGGGAGGGAGAGCCTACCGGCTGGATCGTCGTATCTCTACTAGTCGTTGCCGGAAGACCCGCACGTAGGGGGCAATCGACTTTTAGGACAGCGCTTGCACACTTTGATCAAACAGGCTCCATCCAAACTCTATTTTTGATTTCTCTATTTCTCAAATTAGAAATCCTAAATCATAGTCAACTAACAACTACATATCTAATATTCGATCTTTTTATTTTAGCATGATAAATATACAAATATTCATTATAGCTTAATCCTATCTTTATTAGTCATTGCATGACTAACATAGTATTTTATTTCTAGCATTATAGAATTGGTTTAATCTTGTTGAAATATTTTATATCATCTACTTTTTTAGGTGAGATATTTTCACTTGTAACTAACAATCTAAAAGTCGATTGTATTTTACAAAATTCTAATTAGTTACATGTTATATATTAAATAAATATTTAAAAATATAAACTTTAGATATTTGTCATGTCTCTCATATATTATATATTCATTCATTAAATATTCATTCTAATCATTCTTGCTCTAATACAGATTAAAATAATCATTATATTAGAAAAATAAAAATTTACTTTTTATTTTAAAATAGCATAGTTCATTAATACGAATTTGCTAGTAGTAGTACGTATCTATTGCTAATTGTAATTAGCAAATTGCCTAATATTAGTTCTTAGCATATATTGTTATTTGCGTAAATTGTTTCCTATATTCTAGTTAGGATACTTGAAAATTAAATTGTAAGAAAAATAATTTTAATTTAAGAAACTAATTATTTATAGAAAAGAATAGTACCTCATCTAATTAAAATATTAAAATTATCGCTAGACTAGTAACTTCACGATCTCCAGTGACTATTCTATTGCATAACGGTGTCTAGAAAAGCTTGTCAAAAAAGCATACGTGCCTAAAACGGACTGGTATTTAAGCGAGCCTAGTGCTCCACCACCCATCTATAGCTGATCTGGCCGTTACAATCTGGAATTTTAATTTGGATATCAAAGTCTAATCTAGCTAAAATCCAACTATAAAAATCTATCCACCTAATCAAAACTCTAGTAGGGAGAGCTCGGCGTATACACTTGTGTATGCGTGTCTCGTCTGTAATCCCCATAATCTGGAGCATTTAATAAGTGGTCAAATACTTCTAGTGTAAGTGCACCTGACACAAAGTCTTAACCCAAAAATCAAAATAGCAACATGATCTACTGGGACCATTTGTAGGCTAGTTCAATTTACCCCAAAAGTAAACTTGGCAATCTAAGCACTTGACTGGTGGATAGACACCGGAGCTAATATTCATGTATGTTCTGATCGTTCCTAGTTATCTACATATGAGATCTCGAATAGAGGAGTAGTGACCATGGGTAATAACTCTGAAGCACACGAACTAGGAATAGGTCGAGTCAACCTAAAGCTGACATTAGACAAGACCCTAATCCTAAGCAATGTCTACCATGTTCCAGAGATTAGACGTAACCTTATAGTGGGTCCCTCCTAGTCCAACACGGATATAAACAAGTATTCGAGTCAAACAAAGTGATTATAACTAAGGACGTGTCTGTCATAAGGAAAGGGTTTATGACTGACGGCTTATTTAAGCTGAATACATGTATCCCTTCTAATAACAATAGTCTTGTTATTTAAAACATTGAGCCTTCCTCTACCTAGCACTCTAGACTAGGTCACGTTAACTACAACGCCATCAAAAGAATGAAGAACCTAAACCTGATACCTAAAGTAGATACCCAACATCACGACAGATGTGAAATCTGTGTAGAAGCTAAACAAGCCAAGAAACCTTTTAGACCAATAGATAGAGACTCTGATCTCCTCAAATTAGTCCATAGCGATGTATGTGACTCAGGAAGAATCTCGAGAGGCGGTAACAAATACTTCGTTACTTTTATTGATGATTTATCTAAGTATTGTCATATTTACCTCATAAAAACAAAAGATGAGGTATTAGACAAATTTAAGGTCTACAAAGCTGAGGCTGAAAACCAAAAAGATAAGATCTTGAAAATTCTTAGATCCGACCGAGGTTGGTTTTATACCTCAAATGAATTATCTATATTCTATGAAATATCTAGAATAATTCATGAGGTGACTGCTTCATATATCCCTCAATCAAATGCAGTAGCCGAAAGAAAGAATAAAACCCTTATGGATATAGTCAATGATATGTTAATTAGCTCAGGAGCACCTGAGAACTTATGGGGGAAAGCCCTATTAGATGCCAATTTTATTTTTAATCATATTCCCTCTAAAAACAACAACCTTACCCCCTATGAGCTGTGGAAGAATAGGAAGCCCACTTTGAACTATCTGAAAGTGTGGGGGTGTTTATCAAAAGTTAGAATTCCTGACAATAAGAGAAAAAAGATAGGACCCAAAATAGTAGATGCTATATTCATTGGTTATGCATTAGATATCAATGTTAATCGATTTCTAGTCTTTAACTCTGAGATAGAAGAAATCTCAAACAACACCATTATGGAAGTCAGAGATGCGACATACTTCGAAAACATATTTTCCTTTAAGACTAGAGTTAGAAATTCGAATAGAACCGATGATCCTCCCCTATGGCTGCACAATCGTCTCGAGGTTTGCCTAAACCCTAGGTCCAGAACACCGTCCCGGCCGCGGCTGCCGATCGTACTGCTGGTCGTGATAGAGTTCTATCGATGCCGATCCCTCTCCTGCTGACCCTGTCATTGATTTGAGAGCCCTATCGATCTCATTCCCATTTTGTCGCTTGAGGTATGTCTGGATTTTGTGTCAACCATTATTCTGCTTCATTCTATTTTGTTTGACAGATCTTTAAACATCTCGACCCTAATTTGGAGTTGAGATACTCCAAGACAATATCGTTTTAAATGGTAGCCGAACCTTCAACTTATTTATATGGATCCTAAAAGCATTTGCATCGTAAATTTTATGTTTTTTTGTTTGCTTATTACTGATGAGGCCTTTTGAGATTGCATATGTATCGTGCATATATAGTAAATTTCACATGGATATGTTGTGAAATGTGCATCTTTAATTTTCTCATCTTCTCAACAATACAATTGAGGTGGGTTTTTGGCATGTTGAAATGGTTTTTGTAGTTGGCCCAAAAATTGCATTCCATTATTTGTAATAGAAGAATAATAGTATTTTCAAATTTCCTTGGCTTAGATTCCTGCTCTTCTGTTTTTGAATACTTCATCTCTCTTTTCTCCACTTTTTAGATGAAAGTGGGATGTCTTGATATGCTAATTTATCTACTGTATTGCAGCACGATCCAAATGAGTGCTTATTGAATACTGTGGAAGCTTTTGCAATCAATGCTTGGCCCTATCTGGTAATATTTTTTTCTATAGCAAATAGTAAATTGATTTGGTGTGTTATGTGAACTATGATGATGTAAACAAGCATGGACATAATATCAAATCCACCTTAATTACATTCCATATGATTACTGTGTTTCTCAAGATATTTATAAATAATGTTAATACAGTTGTTGGTCATGAATGTTTCCTAGATGGATCTATCTTAATGAAATATCTGTACTGATTATTGATTTTTACAATCCTTTGTTCAATTGACTATTCAGTGGTCATTGCCCATAAGCCTGACCCTTGTTAGAAATTATGCCATGCAGAAAGTTTCGGATTCTTGGAGTCTCCATCATACGAGATGATACTTCTCTAAGAATTCTGAAAGGCCACACAAGAATAATCCAAAATGTCTTGATGCTTCCAGAAAAGTGTAACTTTTCTTTATTTCGTTTTGTTGTAATATAACATGATTTGGTCCATTTACTACTAAACATAGTAGCATATGCAGCATATCTGTATATAGACTCTTTTGCTTATCAGGTTTAGTTTTACCTAGACACTTGGCGAGGGTGGAAAATATTTAAGGTGTCCAGAGAGTGTAACATTTATATAGTAGCTAACATGATAAAATTTGACTTCTTGAATTTAGTAATATCTTAATTTTCTTTCTTCTGTGTTATCTAAAATATTGGTACCTTCCTCGACCTACCAACTCGCCCAATCGATGAGTTTATTATCTTAGGTCGAGTTCAATGAAATTAAGTTCAATCCTTTTGTGGAGCATCAAATGTATTGTGCTCCATCTCCAACCCCATCTTGATGGATTATGTCCGTCTTTGTGGTGGTTAATTGTATATTATTTATAAATAACAATCAATTAGCCACCGGTTGAAGTTACCATGCTTCTAAATCATGCATATCGCAGTAGAAGTCAATTACCAACATCCTTTTTAACTTAACGACTTTTAGGATTCATTGAAACGTCACATGTTTGGGAGTCTGAGATTAAACTGGTGATCTGTGGAAAATCACAGTCCGATAGAAATTCATCAAAGGATCAAGTAAATCCATGAATAAATCGGCACATATACTCATTTTTTTGGGAAAATAAGCATAGTGCTACGTTTAGTTAGAAAGATAACTAAAAATTGTTAGATGCTCATGAAAGACATGTGGTTCATTTATATAGTAGCTAACATATAATGATTTATCACGTTTAAGTTATGTTGTTTTTTGAACCATCAAAGTTATATGAAAAATGGGGCAATTGATAAGAAACTCCTGACTTAATCAGATTTTATCAATAAGTTGAATATTATTCTAACTCTGATTTATTGTTCATTAGTATCTATAGGCATCTTTATTTCAATTTGTGATTGTTGAGGTGGGGTATCATTGCTAAAACAAGTATGTGGTTGGCATTGATATTACCAACTTACACTCACCTTTCGTATAACTATTTCACATGAATTCTACACAGAATCAGAAGCATACCTCCTAAGTGTATGCTATCTAACTATATTCATTACATATATCCTAACCCTTAATCAAATTTATACTTATTTTTGTGCTATTTGAAGGTACCTTATGCTATGGATATGAGCTGGGTTGGCAGTAATAGATCCAGTTTGGATTATAGGAACGGGGTCAATTATTTTGTCGACTATCTATTTAACAAAGAAACACTTGGGGATATGATTCATTGTTCTTGTAAACGCTACAGAACTGCTCAATATCAACTACGAGATGATGTAATTGCTGATTTGTTTCAGTTTGGTATAGAATTAGGTTATAAAATATGGAAAATGCCAGATGAAACTTATGTTCCACCTCAAAATCCTACTGAAACTGAAAAGGATGACATGCATGGGCTAATAGATGCTGCCATCGGATTGCCAAGTGTATTTGAAGATGATATGGATGATGAACCAACTGTACATGTTCAAGATCGAACAGATGCGGATACAGTTAGGTATACTAGAATTCTTAATAGTGCATTGCAGAAGCTATACCCTGATTGTAATAAATTCACGACATTATCATTTATCATTAAACTACTATACATAAAATGTTTAAATGGTTGGAGCATTAAATCGTTTAAGATGTTGCTTGAGCTGCTTATCGATGCTCTTCTTAATGGCCACACACTCCCTTCTGATTATAACCAGTGTCAAAAAATAATCCGTGACCTTGGCCTTGATTACATTAAAATAGATGCATGCAAAAATGATTGCATACTGTATTAGAAGGAAAATATCTCAAAGACCCATTGTCCAATATGTGGTCGATGCAGATGGAAAGAAAATGGCAAAAAATCCGAGATAAATCCCTACGCTATTTTCTATTAAAATCGAGACTACAACGAATATTTATGTCAGAAAAGACTGCTGAAGATATGCAATGACATCGAAATCAACGCGTTGATGATGGTGTAATGAGGCATCCAGCAGACTCAGCGGTGTGGAAGAATTTGATCAGCTTTATGAGCAATTTGCTTCTAATTCACGAAATGTCAGACTCGGTCTAACAAGTGACGAGATGAATCCTTTCGGGAACATGAGTATTTCTTACAGCACATGGCCAGTCGTCCTTATATATCCCATATAATTTACCACCATGGGTGTGCATGAAACAGACTAATTTTATATTGTCTATGATTATACCTGGTCCCCGTGCTCCTGGAAACGAAATTGATGTATATCTGCAGCCTTTAATTAAGGAGTTGAAGAATTTGTGGGAAGTCAGCATTGAAACATATGATGCATACACTAAAACAACTTCCGATTACGTGCCGCTTTGATGTGGATAATTAACGACTTCCCAGTATATGGTAATCTATCCGAGTGGGGCACCAAGGGTAAGATGGCTTGCCCGGTATGTAACGAGAAAACTACGTCACGATAATTGAAAAGTAGCAGAAAGCAATGTTATTTGGGTCATCGTAGATTTCTACCAATTAATCATAGGTGGCGCTTCTTGAAAAAATCATTTGACGGTAATCCAGATAGAAGGCCTCCACCGAAAAGGTTATCTGGTTTAAATGTCTTGTAGCAATTACAACACCATCCACATGTGACATTCGGAAAAATACCTGGTAAGAAAAGAAAAGGGGCATCTAAAGAAAAATATCTGGGGTAGACAAAGAAAAGTATTTTGTTTGAACTACCATATTAGAGTAGCAATTTGCTGCGGCACAACCTTGATGTTATGCATATAGAGAAGAATGTGTGTGAAATTATCCTCGGGACGATGATGAACATAGCAGACAAAACAAAGGATAATTTAAAAGCTCGTTTCGACCTGAAAGAGATGGGCGTAAGGAAAAATCTACACCTAATAAAATTTGGGGATGCGTATAAGGTGCCAGCCGCATGCTATACGATGGATGCAAAGGAGAAGCGTGATTTATGTCAGTTTCTCATGGACATAAAGTTTCCAAACGGTTATTCATCGAACATATCCCGTTCTATTAAGGTCGAGGAGTAGAAAATTTCGGGTATGAAGAGTCATGATTATCATGTGTTGTTACAACAACTCATGCCTATTGCAGTAATGGAGCTCATGCCAGAAAACATCTCTGAAGCCATAATTGAACTTTGCATTTTCTTTAAGGAGCTATGCTCGAAAGCATTGTGGTTAGACATCCTCGAGAAATTGGAGAACCAAATAGCTCATACTCTTTGCAAGCTTGAGAGAATATTTCCGCCAGCATTATTCATTACTATGATGCACCTCCCTATTCATCTAGCTACAGAGGCTAAGCTTGGCGGACCGGTTCAATACAGATGGATGTATTTCATTGAGAGGCGAGTTATTTAAAAAATCTAAATATTTACTCAATCCTCGTGGTTTATTTTATTTTTACCATTATATAATGGACGCAAATAATTAAAGTATTTATTTGTTAGGTATTTACGTACACTCAAGTCATACGTACGGAATAAGGCTCGTCCGGAAGGCTCTATTATTTAAGGGTATATCACGGAAGAATGTTTAACATTCTGTTCAAGGTATCTTACCGGTATCGAGACTCGATTCAATCAGCCGGAAAGGAATTTCGATGGAGGTCAGATACACCCTGAAGCTACCTTGTCTATTTTTTCTTCCACCGGGTGTCCGGTAGTAGGACGCCGCGCGTACTTTCTTACCAATACTGAAATGAAACAGGCACACTTCTATGTGCTACAGAACTGCATGGAAATCTATCCATACATCGAGTAAGTTTTATTTATAAACTTATCGTACTATATTAAATAATATGCTTAATTCAATATGCTATTCATTGAGGGATCTGACTACTATGTTTTATATTTAAAGTCAACACATACAGGAAGTCACGAGATCTAGTATGAATAATATTGGGCGAGAGCACATGAATAAATTTGCCGAATGGTTTAAAGAAAGGGTAAAGTTTCATATGAACTTCGTTAAAACAATAAAACATTTTTTTAATACTTATATAATTCATCATAATATGAAACAGGTAGAGAAATGAGATGCAAGTGATGAATTCAAATTACTTGCAAAGGGCCCTCATCGTGAAGCAACAATTTTTGATACATACAATGTAAATGGTTATAGGTTTTTAACTGAAGCATCTCAATTGAATAGACAAACTCAAAACTATGGCGTTCAGGTTAAAGGAGATGATGCCACCAGCAGTATAGAAATATTTTATGGTGTCCTTAAACAAATTTTGGAGGTGTGTTATTCCGGTATGCGGGTTGTGTTATTCAAGTGTAAATGGTTTGATGTCGAGAATAGGTGGAACGGATACAGGTAAAAAAATGGGAATAGAAAGTGTAAATATTACACGCACTGCCTACGACGACCAACCATATGTGTTGGTATCGCAAGCTATGCAGGTATTCTACATAAGACAAATTAAAGATCCCAAATAGCATGTCATAGTGAAGACACAGCCCCGAAACTATTACAACATGCCTGCCATCGATAAAGACTCCAAGACTCCCAACAAGACGATCAGCCTTATCAGCAGGATGATAATGGCAATATTCCTATTCAGTTGACTTCTTCTATGTTGTATCATGATGATGATATGGACTGGGTAAGAAATGATATCCCACCTCTCACCAGTTAGATGATGGTTTCCAGGAGCCTTATAATTATTAGTCAGGTAAGATTTGATTTGTTCCCACCTTTAAGTGCACAATTTTTATATTTATTTCAGTTCTTCCTATGTATTATCTTCTTAATTTCTTTGCTATTGTAAGTTTCTAAGAAGATAGCAAAGCAGTGGGGTGCTTTCAGAAACATACTATCAACTGATCTCGCTAGGCTCTCAAGGACGCTAGCACTAGTAACAGGAGACTTTGGCGAAGTTGGTCTGATAACATGTCCACCTCTTTTACTTGAGACAATATTCATAGTGAAGTAAGTTTTTTCAATATGGGTATTATCATCCTTACATTAGCATACTACTGGCATTATCATCCTTACATTAGCTGTTTTTTTTATCATCCTTACAATACCAATTATTTTTCAATATGGGTATTATCATCCTTACAATAATTGGTATTTTTTTCAATATTAGCTGTTTTTTTTATTATCCTTACAATACCAAATATTTTTCAATATGGGTATTATCATCCTTTCAAGAGTAGGCCCATATTGATAAATGTGTGGGACCCCCAACCCGTCTACATTCGACGTTCGGAGCTACGGTTGCCCCCAGGTTCTGTTAGGGACCTCCGCGGTAATTATTTGGTTTGACAGTAAAATCGACAATTTTAGGAGTTTCCCCATGTTGATGACATAAGATAACAAACACTTTCAAAGTCATGCAACTAAATCCAAAAAGAGTGTCGTGACGGCTTGAAGCTCCCACTCTGCATCTGCTCTTAGTAGATCCAATGCTGCTCCAAATTCATTATGCAACAAACCAGTGAAGAATCGCTCTAAATCCGTGTCCTGCAAATAGCCCCAAACCTGCCAAGAACATGTTGCGAAGTATAACTTTGGACTTGTATTATGAAGACTTCAAGCAATCTAGTCTATCTAGATTCCAATAAAAGCTTTTATCAACTTTCACAATTGATCTAAAGATGCAGGTCCATAGACTGTTGTAACACAAAAAAAGAACGTTTTGATCCGAACGAACGATTTGATGCAGTTGTTGTGAATTTGATATTTCCAAAATAGTATTAGATGGAGGATCTAACAACTTAAATCCTTAAAATCAAATTCTGAAGAAAAATACATCTAACAAGTCATACGAAGAATTTTATTAATTTTTGAAATTTTTTTAAAATATTTGAATGCTTTTTGAAAAAATTCATGATATTTCAAGATATATAATAAATTATCTTGCAGTTTCCAAGTAGGCCGAGATTGAGCATGGTAACTCTTTTGGGTATTTGAGAAAAATAATATTTTGTAAATTATTTTGATTTTTTGAACCTTGGTAGCAAGAACCTATTGTACACATGAGGTAATTATGATCTGCATGTAGACTTATTTCCCATTGGTTTCAGCTGATGAAGAGCGATGGACAATGTTCGAAGTCAATGGCGTCCCTTATCACTGCAAAGGGCTGGCAATTTCGGACCCAACACGGCAGACCCGACACGAAGTTAGCGGGTGTGGGTCAGGGCTAAACGGGTTCGGGTCGTAAAAAGGTCGACGAAATAGATCCGTTTAATAAATGGGTCGGGTCCGGGTTTAGGGTCTGGACACGGTAGACCCGGGAAGACCCGTTTAAAATTCAACGGGTCGTGTCGGGTCGGGTCTACCCACAATCCGATACTGTAATGTATCAGCGAGTCTATCGGGTTAGGTCAGGTCGAGTCGGATTGGGTCGGATCGGGTCAACTGAAAAAACCCGTGTGGTAAACGGGTCTTAAAAGAACATACAACATCCATCAACCGCACGAACAGATTGAGGTCGTAAAAAAAGTAAACATTTGAAATAAATGATAAATGCTAGACATTCTCATTCAGGGTCGAAGCAATGCCTGGTGACAGAATAAAGGCTTCGGTTTCAAATGATAATACCAAGTATATGATCACCATTGTCCCTAAAGTTGGGTTTTACTAGGGGTGGCAATTCTTGACCCGACCCGCCAACCCGACCCGAAGTTAGCGGGTTTGGGTTTGGCCTAAACGGGTTCGGGTCATAAACGGGTCGACCCGATTGACCCGTTTATTTAATGGGTCGGGTTCGGGTCTGTAATTATAACCTGATTGACCCGATTTGACCCGTTTAACAAATGGGTTGTGTCAACCCGACCCGAGCCAACCTAACCAACCCGAGCCAACCTGACCCAAACCGATCAAACCCGGCCCAATCCGACTGGTCTTTACCCAACCCGACAGGTTTACATGGGTTCTGTTGACCCAACCCGAGCCAACCCGACCCGACACGACCCGACCCGTTTAGTAAACGGGTTAAACGGGTCGGGTCGGGTCAACCCGTTTATTAGGCGGGTTGGGTTTGGGTTTAAGTTTTTGACCCGTTTATTAAACGGGTCGGATTCGGGTTAGGTGTTTTACCCTTATACATATGTCTCAACCCGACCCGAACCCATTGCCACCCCTAGGTTTTACTATATTCTTTGTTCTTTTTTTTTGTGTGCAGATCTCAAAATCAGCCAAAAATATCTTCAATTCTTAACAGATTTTGATGATGCAAAATTATAAAAAATCAACACCTCCCGTGAGCAAGTGCTTATGTCTGTACCCTTGTTTTTTGCTCACTGTCATCAAGTTAGGTATTGCTAGAATTATTACTCAATTACCACAAAATTGTCACCACTAAACTTCATCTCCTTACATTTCAACTATGAAGAACTAACTCTCAATGTATTTTTAACTCTTACACGGGCAACAATGATCGATGGGACATAGCTAGCTTGATGGTTATCTTAAGATATATGGAACTGGACAGCAAGAGGCACATATTATTATTGGCTGCTAGAAATTTTTTTTGCGATTGTTCTAATATGTGTATACAGCATCTAAATGTGGCTGATCCATGTGACTAATTACCTTTGTTTACTTTTAAGTTAGAATTGCCCCAATGTAAGTTATTGAATGACAGTTATTGAAATAGAATTTGTTAAAGGTACCTGTTCTAGTTACCATAGATGGCCCAAAGTAGCATGAAATTGAGGCTAGTTAGCACAATCCTAAGCATGCTTGATAGTGCAGAATCAATTGATATTAACTTTATTTCTATACAAAATATGGTTTGCACTTACTTATTCTTAGAGAAATTTGTTTTCATCTTTACTCTCATATGTCCCTTATTTTTCTAATTTGGATACAATTATCAGCTTGTGGCTTTTACATATCCGTTGTCCATGTAACAGGTAGTACCTTTATTCTATAAATGTTTCATGGTAGGTGGCGTCGGCATGGGAGGGTGGGGGGGAGGGGGGTACTCGTATAGCAGGTTCTCCTATATTGGATCCTCCGACACGTGATCCTTCTATATTGGATCCTCTGATACATGATCATCCGAGTTTGGAGGATGCAAAGACACATGAGTCGTTTGATACAAATGTTCCAGCCAATACATCTGTTATAGTATCCTCTATTAGAGGTATGTTAAAGTTTTATCATTTTAAGACAAATTGTTATTTATATATTATTACAGATGATCGTATATTAATTTTATTGTTATTTTTCATGCATGATTATCTTCTTCTAACCTAAAGAGACCAAGAGGCGATGCAAAGGGTATCCCTAGACCAACTAATGCGGTAGACAGACTTCCGATAATAATTAATGACGGAAGACCTGTGGGTCCGAATCAGAATAAATTCATCACAAAGATCGGTGTGTGGGTGAAGGACCAAAATAAGTTTTCCTTTTGGCAGCGAAATTTTCACAACTTTCAACATTCAAAATGGGTTGATATGGCGATGACTTCTAGGGTAAAATAAAATTTAAAGAACTGCATGTATAATTTACAATGTATACTTATTGTTATTTCTTAATATTATCAGGAGTATTTTGATATTGATTTCGCGGGGGATCTGGCTTCCATTTTGAAAGACAACTGTAGGAAGACCTGGAATGACACTAGGTCGAAGTTGTATCAGGATTTCTACGAGTCATATACACATGAAGAGGCGATCCTTCACATTCCTCGTGGTTTGGATAATGTTACTTGGACCAAGATTTGTGAGGACATTTTCTCGCAGTCATGGTGGAGGATAAGTAATGAATTAAGTTGTTTTGTAATGCAATATTTACATGTATTAACTATTATAATACGTAATATTCTATTTTTTTAGAAAACATGTAACAGAAACACAAAAAATCGCGTACGTCAGTAGGTCACACATATATCTGGGCGGACAAGTTTCGCACAGAGGAGAGAGAATTTGGTATATATGTATTAATTTCAGAATTTGTGATAAATTTTAGTGTATTATAATTAAATAGTCTTTTTGTTATTTGCAGTGAACAGATTTGGGTTGGGACCCAAACCGGAAGGAGCTGTGGGATCGCACCCATGTTAAGGAAGACGGGACCTCCGCGAACTCGCACACCCAGTAGATCACAATAAGTTTTTTCGATAATAGTTATCGATGTCTTCAATTTATATTCTTGTTGTCTTCAAGTGTACAAAACATTATTTTTTCATTTCTCATGCATTGCAGAGTCGGTGGATGAGATGATGGAGCAATCTAGACTAAACTCTGGGACTGTAGACGATGATGCAATATTTCAGGAAGTCCTTGGTCCAGAGAGTCAAGGATGCATACGGGGCCAGGGGATGGAAATCAGACGTCGGGAATACTTCAGCTTTGAGTATCCTATGCAACAAGAGATGCAAGAGCAGATAACCACTCTCCATTCAGAACAGGCACTACAAAAAAGACATATTTTGCCGACGGAATATTTTATTTCCGTCGGTAAAAATATACTTATTACCGACGGTAATAGTAATTTCCGTCGGTAAAAACACTACGAATTTTTAAATATTTTTTTTTATTTTAATTACCGACAGTATAACAATTTCCGTCGGTATAATAGATTTACCGACGGATATTATTAAATCCGTCGGTAAAATATTAAATATTACCGACGGCTTTAAATTTAGCTGTCGGTATTATAAAGAATGAAATATAATAATATTTGATATACATTTTACCGACGGATATATAATTTCCGTCGGTATTAAATGAATTTTTACCGACGGATATATAATTTCTGTTGGTATTAAATAAATATTTACCGACGGAAATATAAGATCCGTCGGTAAAATGCCTGCGATTATAATTAAACCGATCCTCCCTCTTTTCTCTGTTATTTCGAACCACTGTGCGCCCTCTCGATCCCCTCCCCTCCACTGCCCTCCCGATCCCCTGCAATGCGACCTCCCCTCCCCTCCCCTCCGGCCGGCCACCCCTGCCCTCTCCTCCCCTCCCGAGCACCTCCGGCCTCCCCTTCCTTCCAGCCTCCCCCCTCCCGCGCACCTCCGACACCGGCTCCTCCTCCTCCTTCGGCGATTCCTCCTCCTTCTCCTCCTCCTCCTCCTCCGGCGACTCCTCCTCCTCCTCCTCCTCTGGTGAGTTCCCCTCCTCTTCTCCTCCTCCTCCCTCTTTAAATTTGTTCCTATTCGAACCCTAAAGTTTGAAATGTTAGCACAATGCCCCTTTTGTCAACTATTATGTTCCAAATTGTACCCTAAAGTTTAAAATTCTAGCACAATACTCATTTTGTCAACTACTTAATTTTTGATTTGATCAATATATATATTTAGGGCTGATTTTCGGATGGATCGGATTGGAATAGAGGTGTTTCGAAAGTTGCCAAATTTTTTTGAAATCCCAAATGTTATTATGATTCTGATTCTGAAATTTCAGAATGTTTAGGATTAGGGTTAGGTTTAGTGTTTAGGTTTAGACTTTAGAATTAGGGTTAGGGTTATGTTTATTGTTTAGGTTTAGGTTTAGGTTATAGAATTAGGGTTAGACTTAGGTTTAGGGTTTAGGTTAGTGTTTAGATTATGTTTAGGGTAAGGATTAGGATTAGGGTTTATATTAGGATTAGGGTTAGGTTTAGGTTAGGATTAGGGTTTAGATTAGGGCTAGGGTTAGGTTTATGTTAGGATTAGGGTTTAGATTAGTGTTAGGGTTAGATTTAGATTAGGGTTAGGGTTTAGGTTAGGATTAGGGTTAGGTTTCAGGTTTAGGTTAGGGGTAGGTGAATATTCAAAGATTTAGGTTTAAATTTACCTCGAAATCATAATTCTCTACGTGTTATAGTCTATTAAAATTTTGATCACAAAAAAATATACGTTGGTGTCTACTTACAAAGGATTATACATTTACATCTTTATTATTCTTTCTCATACACACAGCCGCATATGGACAGAGTGAGTGTGGTGGGCACCAGCGGTGACGTGGCTTGGCGGCTCAGGTTAAGCACCCATAATATGAATCTCTTAATTAGAAGAGCATGGATTGAGATGGAACTGAATCGTATGTGTTTTCAAAAGAAAAAAATTTTAAAATAGCATTTATAATTTTACAAATGCATAGATTTGATGATATCAATTGTGTATTTTAGAAAGAGAGATTCATAATTTCTTAGAGCGTCAGATTGAAGAGCGAAACATGATACGAGATGCGGCAGTTTGGAGAGAGCATCAGGCTGTACAACGTTATCGGTTACGGTTACAGAGGAGGCAGCGACGACAGGAGGAGTGGCGACGGCGACAGGAGGAGTGGCGACGGTGACAGGAGGCTTGGCGACGACGATAGGAGGAGTGGCGACGGCGACAGGAGGCTTGGCGACGACGACAGGAGGAGTGGTGCCGGCGACAATAGGAGTGGCGACGACGACATGAGGAGTGGCTCCGGCGACAGGAGGAGTGGCGACGACGACATGAGTGGCGACGATGACATGCTACAGGTGTTGAGGCTGCAGAGAGCACGTTTTGGCGATGAGGATCGCACCCCCCAAAAACCCCTGCAGATCATATCTCTCTTATGGCTAGTGTTTGCTGTTGTTTCAGATCAGGTATTTTTTTCATACCTCATTAGACCACTGCATCTCTCTCTCTCTCTCTTTCTCTTATCTGCTTAGTGTTATATCATCATTCTTATTTTATATACTAATGCATTCGGAGGGTAAATTCTTAAAATATCTAATTAAAACTTGCTATTTGAACAAAAAATGAGACAAACTATCGGACATAGTGCTGATGTGGGGTCATCGCTCGATGCCTCAGCCGTCACATCCCCAATGTCCGCGCGTGTGCCGAGTTCTATGTTCAAGTAGTGCTTTCCGTACAAAACTAGGTTGGCATAGACGAACCAGAGTTCAGAGATTTCCTTGCACGTGCCTCCCCTGGTAGTGCTGCGTGCGGAGTGTCGGGCCCATGCATGGCCAGCCTGTATGGGCCGGTGCATGCATGGCTTGTGCGTCACGCTATAAAGAGCTCTATAGTTTTGATTCCTTGCATCTCTTTAAGTAATTAAGCTTCCCTTAAGGTAGATTGAACAATGTAAGCTAAGGATATCTATGATTTCCATGCAAGATCTATTTCGTCGGTAGGTTATGAATTCGATAGATCAAAATCCTGCTTCCATCTAGTAATTAACCAGTAGAGGTCCCTGCATGCGTAATTAACCTCGCTCAGATGTGACACTGATGTCGCTCAGATGTGACACTGATGGATACTCGAAGAAAAAGTGTAAGAAATTCCTATACGAAAGACATACATCTCTAATAATTATCGAAGATCGTTGGCTTTGAAAATAATGAACATAGCGATTGTATACGAAAGCGAGCTAGGGGTCGAATTATCAATCGGAGGGTAAATTGTTAAAATATCCAATTAGAACTTGCTCGTAAGTCCGAAATATGATAAAAATCTAAGTACGAATTATCGGATGCCGATCCGATGACGATCCGATCGAATCCAAACCAATTTTAAATCCGAGACACGCTAACTTATGATTTTTCAACGCTTAGACTCTAAATCGGTCAATCGGAGTGTAAATTGTTAAAATATCCAATTAGAACTCGCTCACAAGTTCGAAATACAAAATAATTCCAAGTATGAATTATCGGATGCCGATCCGATGACGATTCGATCGAATCCAAACATATTTCAAATCCGAAATGCGCTAACTTATGATTTTTCAATGCTTATACTCTAAATCGGTCAATCAGAGGTAAATTGTTAAAATATCCAATTAAAACTCGCTCGCAAGTCCGAAATATAATACAATCCCAAGTATGAATTATCGGATACTAATCCGATGACGATCCGATCGAATCCAAACCTATTTCAAATTCGAGACACGGTAACTTATGATTTTTCAATGCTTAGACTCTAAATTGGTCAATCGGAGCGTAAATTATTAAAATATCCAATTAGAACTCGATCGCAAGTCCGAAATATGAAAAAATTACAAGTACAAATTATCGGATACCAATCCGATGATAATCCAATCGAATCCAAACCTATTTCAAATCCGAGACACGCTAACTTATGATTTTTCAACGCATAGACTCTAAATCGGTCAATCAGAACGTAAATTGTTAAAATATCCAATTAGAACTCGCTCGCAAGTCCAAAATACAGAAAAATCCAAGTACAAATTATCGGATGACGATCCGATCGAATCCAAACCTATTTTAAATCTGAAACACGCTAACATATTATTTTTCAACGCTTAGACTCTAAATGGGTCAATCAGAGCATAAATTCTTAAAATATCCAATTAGAACTCGCTCGCATGTCTGAAATACAAAATAATTCTAAGTACGAATTATCGGATGTCGATCCAATGACGATCCGATCGAATCCAAACCTATTTCAAACCCGAAACACGCTAACTTATGATTTTTCAACGCTTAGACTCTAAATTGGTCAATCAGAGCGTTAATTGTTAAACTATCCAGTTAGAACTCGCTCGTAAGTCCGAAATATAGAAAAATTCCAAGTACGAATTATCGGATGCCGATCCGATCGAATCCAAACCTATTTCAAATCTGAAACACGCTAACTTATCATTTTTCAACGCTTAGACTCTAAATAGGTCAATCGGAGCGTAAATTGTTTAAATATCCAATTAGAACTCACTCGCAAGTCCGAAATATGAAATAATTCTAAGTACGAATTATCGGATGACGATCCAATGACGATCCGATCGAATCCAAACCTATTTCAAATCCGAAACACGCCAACTTATGATTTTTCAACACTTAGACTCTAAATTGGTCAATCGGAGCGTAAATTATTAAAATATCCAATTAGAACTCGCTCGCAAGTCCGAAATATAGAAAAATTCCAAGTACGAATTATCGAATGCCGATCCGATGATGATCCGATCGAATCCAAACATATTTCAAATTCGAAACAAGCTAACTTATGATTTTTCAACGCCTAGACTCTAAATGGGTCAATTAGAGCGTAAATTATTTAAATATCCAGTTAGAACTCGCTCGCAAGTCTAAAATATAAAATAATTCTAAGTATGAATTATCGGATGTCGATTCGATGCTGATCCGATCGAATCCAAACTTATTTCAAATCCGAAACATGCTAACTTATGATTTTTCAACGCTTAGACTCTAAATGGGTCAATCGGAGCGTAAATTATTAAAATATCCAATTAGAACTCGCTTGTAAGTCCGAAATATGATATAATTCCAAGTATGAATTATCGGATGCCGATCCGATGATGATCCGATTAAATCCAAACCAATTTCAAATCCGAAACACGCTAATTTGTGATTTTTCAACGCTTAGACTCTCAATTGGTCAATCGGAGGGTAAATTATTAAAATATCCAATTAGAACTTGCTCGCAAGTCCGAAATACGATAAAATTCCAAGTACGAATTATCGGATGCCGATCCGATCGAATCCAAACCAATTTCAAATCATAAACACGCTTACTTGTGATTTTTTAACACTTAGACTCTCAATTGGTCAATCGGAGGGTAAATTATTAAAATATCCAATTAGAACTTGCTCGTAAGTTTGAAATACGATAAAATTCCAAGTACGAATTATCGGATGCCTATCCGATGATGATTCGATCGAATCTAAACCAATTTCATATCCGAAACACGCTAACTTGTGATTTTTCAACGCTTAGACTCTCAATTGATCAATCAGAGGGTAAATTGTTAAAATAGCCAATTAGAACTTGCTTGCAAGTCCGAAATACGATAAAATTCCAAGTACGAATTATCGAATACCGATCCGATCGAATCCAAACCAATTTCAAATCCGAAACATGCTAACTTGTGATTTTTCAATGCTTAGACTCTCAATTGGTCAATCGGAGGGTAAATTGTTAAAATATCCAATTAGAACTTGCTCGTAAGTCCGATATACGATAAAATTCTAAGTACGAATTATTGGATGCCGATTCGATGACGATCCGATCGAATTCAAAACCAATTTCAAATCCGAAATATGTTAACTTGTGGTTTTTCAACACTTGGACTCTAAATTGGTCAATCGGAGGGTAAATTGTTAAAATATCCAATTAGAACTTACTCGCAAGTCCGAAATATAAAAAAAAATTCAAGTACGATTTATCGAATGCCGATGCGATGATGATCCGATCGAATCCAAACCAATTTCAAATCCGAAACATGCTAATTTGTGATTTTTCAACACTTAGACTCTCAATTGATCAATCGAAGGGTAAATTGTTAAAATATTCAATTAGAACTTGCTCGCAAGTCCAAAATACAATAAAAATCTAAGTACGAATTATCGGATGCCGATCCAATGACGATCCGATCGAATCCAAACCAATTTCAAATTCGAAACACGCTAACTTATTATTTTTCAATGCTTAGACTCTCAATTATAGATATAAACTATTTTTTTAACAAATACATGTTAATTGCAGGATGTGCAGCGTCAGGGGATGAGAGCACCAACGTTAGTGCCGAGCGGCGTGGGATGGTTGAGCTAGGGCATGCAACTTCTCTCAATTTTGGATTATATAATTTTGTAATAAATATGTGGCAATTTTTTGGTCTTGTCTATAATCGTCTGGTATTGTGATAATATTTGGTAATTTGTGGTAATATTTGATAATTTGCGGTAATATTTGATAAATTATGGTAATATTTGATGAATTACGGTAATATTTGATAAATTGTGGTAATTGTTGATTTAGTCAATTATGGTAATATTTGAATATATTATGGTATTGTTGTAAATCACAGGAATTAAAAAACATTATTTAAGTAATTTTTTTTAAAAAAATCATGTATTTTTGCCGACGAAAATTATAACTTCCGTCGGCAATAAGCTATTTTATTTTTTTAAATAATTTGTATATTACCGACGGAATTTATAACGTCCGTCGGTAATAACCTTATATATTACCGACGGACATGAATATTCCGTCGGTAATAATCTTATATATTGCCGATGGAAAATAATATTCTGTCGGCAAAACACTTTTATATTTATAATTAAATATTCGTATATTACCGACGGATACAAAATATCCGTCGGTATTAATAATTAATACCGACGGATATTTTATGTCCGTCGCCGATTTTTCCCGACGCCTTTTTTCCCGACAGACTGGCGACGGAAATGACTTCCGTCGCGATAAATATTTACCGACGGAAAACTAACTTTACCGACGGATAATTTCCGTCGGTAAAAACTATTTTTTTTGTAGTGAGGAGCAGCTTCAATCAGAGCACAAGCAGCTTCAATCTGAGCACGAGCAGCTCCATTCAAAGTACGAGGAACTCAAGTCAGAGCACGACAAGTTCATCTCAAAGTATGAGCGCTTGGTAGACGAGAACCTGCAGTTGAATGAAGCCGTTAATGGATTAAGTGCAAACTTTCAGGCGCTTAGCCAGATGTTACATCGGGTACGTTTAGTGAAATATAAATGTTAAAATTATTTGTAACATTTTATAAAAAATAAACTTTTGTAATTTGATCATGTAGGATACATTTGCATCCATGACTTCACAAATGTCAAACTCTCAGCTTCCATACCAACAACCGACCTTCACACAGATGCTACATGGTGGATTTTGGCCTCCAGCACCACGTGCTCCATATCCTACCCATCCAGACATCTTTGAACCCCCACGATATGAATGATTTAGGTAATAAATTTTACCTAAATTCTCTCTGTTTTACAATTTGTTTTGATAGAGTATTGGCTCGTTTGCTGGACTTCTACCTCGAGGTTATCATGAAGTTGCCTTCAAGACAACTCTTCTTTTGAGCTTCATATCGCATTTTATACATGTTATTTGGGCCTGATGCAATTCAACTACTGACCGTTTCAATTGATCTGTTATATGTTTGCAATCTGTTAGTATAAAGCTGCTTTAAGGAAACTCAACTGCAGATTGTTAATATTTTATATTTCGAAAAAACTATTCACATCCAACAGCTCCTAAAGTTGGTATAAGGGCTAAGGCCTCCCCAATGATTGGCTGCTTTTGTAGTCCATGGTGCTAGGCTTGCACCTGCTTAATTCATTAATTCCCCAATGAATGAAGTTTTATTCCTATAAACAATATTCTATATCATTATCGACAAAGATAGATAAGTACCCATTTTTTCTAGTAGCTGCACTCTTGTCCTTGTTTCCATGTAGACATGAAGCACATTTACCGGAAAAGGAAATTTATATAGAACTTCCCTAAAACCAATCAAATTTATATGTTTGTCAGCCATAACCCTATCTTTCTCTCCTTTTGCACTGTTGCACCCAACATATGCCAACAGAATATTAACAATTAGGCCCCTATAACATATTTCAAGGAAAGGGCTATACCCCTCGCCAATGTGTATATCTGTTAGGAACTTCCCCTTCCTTGTAGTCCTTGTGCTTCTTAATGCTCTATCAGAACAGTTTGTCACACTAAAAATGTTAGAAAACTATACTTTATAGCCAATAATATAACCTCAATTGTTTGTCATATGCTTTCACAAAATAAATAAAAGCTAATTCTTAACATATGTATTGGTTAAAAGTTCATTCTTAACATATGTTACATAATTATTGGGTTTGCTAACTTTGTTCTATATATGTTTTGACTATGGTGGGTTCGGAAATCATCAGTTTTGGTGTTTGGAACTTGTATTTGCTTGTTGGGCAGTTTGAGATGATCGAAGAAAGTAAAATTTCACTGTTCTATGTGTTTCCAATTTGTGATATTTTTTGTTGTATTTCTTCTGAATGGGTTCTTTCACTTAAGTCTCATCCTAGCTTGAAGTGCTTTGGATGATGGTTATGAGGTGCCCGGAGTGGTCCATCTTGGTTATTTTATCGTAATGGGTTTGGAGTCTTGATTTTGTTCACATCCTTTATTCTAGTTTTATTATTCTTCTCTAACTAGAGTCATTCTCATATCTTGATAGTTATAGGCTTGATCGAGATGCAAATGGTAAGTGGCAATGTCAATACTTATCTCTACATGTAGAGACAAGTACATGACTATTGGCTATCTGAATTGGATAAGTTGCTAGATTTTTAACTTAGCTTTAAAATTTTGGATTTTCAGGTCCATTGAATATCACCTATTCAACTGTTTTATATGAAAGTTAGTGGATGCCGAAGCTGTTGGATGTCGAAGCTGTTGGATGCAAGTTTTTCATGAGATGAAGCTATTCAAACTACTTGATGTAGTGCATGAAGTCCTTATTCTAATTGGATTGTCAGCTACGTAAACAATATTATGGATTTTGTCTGTTGGATATTTGTATGAATCAATCTTTGTGGATTATTATTTATTACTTAATTTAGTTGAAAAAAATGTGATGGATTTGGCATGTTGGTGACATGTATGAATCAGTTTGGGTGGATTTTGTTGAATGAAATGTTTTCTTTTTTGTCAATGGAAATCAATTTTAGATACATGTATGAACCTAAGTCGAGGTTGTGATGGTTGTGTTTGATACATATAGGGTACTAGTCGTGTGTGTGCTAGTAGGAAAGCAACCAATTCGGGGGCTTTCCCCCACAAAAACTGCAGCCAATTCGTGGCCAAATTAACGACCATACACTGCAGCATAACCGGCGGCCAACCCCCTCTAAAAACTGGGCATAACCGGCGGCCAGCCACTGCTATATAGTTAGCATAAACGGCGGCCAGTCCCCCGCTAAAACCTGGGCATAACCGGCGGCCAGCAGCAGCCGCATAATTGAATTCACGGCCGACCAGCTGGCCGCCGCATGTAACTCCATTCTCGGCGGCCATTGTTGTTTTCCCTATTTGCGACGGAGCCAAATACGGCCAGCTTTTCCGACGACAATCTGGCCGCTTAAGCATTTAAGCGGCCTTATTTGGCCGCCTTATATAGTGCGTTCTGTTGTAGTGTATGCATGGAGGGAACATGAAGAGAGAGAAAAATAGAGACAGAAACACGTGCTGTCATTCATGGTTGAGCGATGTACGTAGTGAGCAGAGTGGGGCGGGTTGCTCCTCTCTCTCTCTCTCTCTTTGCGTCGAAGGGAAGAGCGTAGGCGGGGGAATGAGGGTTACGGTACGTGGGAGATCGGTAGAGGGAGATTTCGTGAGAGGGTTACCATATTTGAAACAATTCAGAAGAAGCTAGTGACTAGTGAGCCCTGCCGGATGACGTTGGCCAGATCTATATCCATCAATTTTTTTTGTGGATCGAGTTTTTGAGGATTGAGGACTCATGATTATCGGGAACGAACTTAACATGCATGTTATATAGACATCAAAGTAAATTTCACGTAGGATGTGGCTAAATTAAAACTCACGGTTTGCCATAGTCAACTTTGGAAAAAAACTCAAACTACCCTCGCATGATCCATCCCTATTCTCTGAAGGCAATCCACGCCCACTACCACCTCCACACATTTCCCCCCATGCCATGCATTGGCGCCTTCCTCCATCCTCCTCTTCCCATCGTTCCTCCTACTACGTCCTCTCTCCTTCTCCTACTCTTCTTCCTACTCCTCCTCCTTTCTTTCTCCTACACTCTATCCTTTCAAAATGAGTGCCTCTACAATCTATTCAGTAAGAGGACCGAGTGCACCGTACTATAGTTGCACTCGCTCACCAACCATTATAATCACTTGGTCTCAAATGGCCGAAGGTGGTGAAGAAGCACTCAGCCTGAAAGTACGTGTAGGAAGAAGGGAGAGAAGTAAGAGGAAGGAGGGATGAGGAAATAGGTGACCGCGGCGGTTTGTATGGGACTGATGGAAGAGGTTAGGGAGGCGGATAAGCAGCAACTTGTATAGGCCTGGCAACTTGTATAGGCCTGGCGGAGGCAGAAACATTAGCGTGCGACGACATATAGGAGAAAAGAAAGGGTGTGGGGTGCCTGGGTTGCTTTTGAAAAACCATGTGCCACCTTTGTAGTGGGCGTTGCTTTCGGCAAAGTGTTAATATTGTATGTAGCCTCCCTTTTAATTAACTTAGTTTGGGTGCACCACATAAATGAAAGAATTGTGTTCTCTAGTCCCCCTGGATATATGTCTGTCTTGCTCATTGCTCCCCGTACCATAGCTCTTCCTCAATTCACATGGAGAATAAGGATTTGAGTGCATAATATTATGTTACACAAGGGCCTTGGTGCATATAAATAGGAAAGATTTAATTACCATATGCATCCATTTGAAGGATTTTAATTAGGGGTGGCAATTCTTGACCCGACCCGCGAACCCGACCCGAAGTTAGTGGGTTTGGGTTTGGCCTAAACGGGTTCGGGTCATAAACAGGTCAACCCGATTGACCCGTTTATTTAATGGGTCGGGTTTGGGTTTGTACTTATAACCCAATTGACCCGACTTGACCGTTTAACAAATGGGTCGTGTCAACTCGACCCGACCCGACCCGAACCAACCCGACCCAACCTGATCAAACCCGGCCTAAATCCGACTGGTCTTTACCCAACCCGACAGGTTTACATGGGTTCTGTTGACCCAACCCGACACGACACGACCCGACCCGTTTAATAAACGGGTTAAACAGGTCGGATCAGGTCAACCCGTTTATTAGGCGGGTTAGGTTTGGGTTTAAGTTTTTAACCTGTTTATTAAACAGGTCGCGTTCGGATTGGGTGTTTTGCCCTTATACATATGTCTCAACCCAACCCGAACCCGACCCGACCCATTGCCACCCCTAATTTTAATGGACTATAAGGCTTGTACTAGAACCCCCCTCCTCTCCATAGGTCATATATTATCTCTTTTTCTTTTTTTTTTTTTCGAGAAATCCCAACATAATCAGCACATAATTGGTTTGCCATGCAAAAAGCCATGATTAAGGCTGAGCAAACGGAAAATCAAACTGCGAAGCACATATAAGCTAGATACTATAGATCTATAGATATATATTAATTACTTTTTAAACCAACATTAAGGACCACTAATCACCATTAACCACTATACGATCCATAATGTTAGCCACAGCCTCCTTCGACTCCTTCAGCAGCTCAATGCTCCCCCTCAGCCGCTCGCGCTTCCCGGCTGCGGACGGCGACTCCTCCAGCAACTTGTCGATTCCGGCCCCGTCCGGCCCCACCACCTCGTTCACCATCTCCACCTCCATCTCGTTCTCCACCACATTCTTCACGCCGTGAAGAACATGGAGCGCCAGCCCATCCACCAGCCTCAGCACCACGATCCGCCAGTACGCCATCATCCTCATCCTCATGTCGAACGCCTGCTCCGCCATTGCCGCGTGCTGCCGCAGATGCCCCACCTCCACCCTCCCGAAAATCTTCAGATTCAGCACCCCGTGCTTCCCGGGGTCATGGAGGACCTTCATGAAGGCATCCAGCTGCTCCATCATCTCTCTCCACGTCTTCATGTAGTCGGGATTGGACGTGTAATCCGCGAGCATCTCCATCTCCAAGGTCTCCTTCACGAACAGATACGACCGGTTCCTCACCTTCTCGATCAAGCTCCGCGCCGCCCTTCTGGTCGATGACTGCAACTGGGGATAGTTCTCCGAGTGCTGCATCAGCACCCGGAGGACCACTTCCTCGACGTAATCCCAAACCTTCCCTACAAATTCATGAGGAGTGTGCGCGATCAATCCGAGTTTCCTCCGCAAAACGGCGAGGAATGCCGTTCTCGGAAGGAAATTGGGGAGCCCAATCCCCTTGTTTTCAAGCAGAAAATCGATCTCTTCCATCAAGAACTGATGATCGCTCTGCCACGGGCAATTCGAAGGGAGCTCGCTGTAGTACTTGCCCAGCATCTCTGCAAGCCGTGCCGTGCCGTGCATGCGCTTGTCATCGGGGAAGTCATCGAACTCCCCTCTCACCAGTATTTTCCTGAGGCTTTCCTTGGATGAGCCTATGATGTGCATGAATGCCCTCATGGCGTCCGCCACCGATGAGTGGTTCCGCGGCATCTGGGCGAGATCGCTTTCGCTCTGGCTCAGCTTGTCGTTGATCTTCTTCACGATGTCGGGCAGGCATTTCGCGATGCTTGCCGCCTGGATCTGCATCAGCTTCTGAGCGAGAACAGGGATTCCGACTATGGACTTGTCGATCTTTGAGAGCAGAGGGTGGGATTCAAACATCATCGCCTCCTCCACCCGGGCCTGCTCGTAGGACTCGTCCCCAATGCGGTTGCGGACGCAAACGTAGCCGAGCCCTATGTTCACATCATCAGCGGTCACCTTTTCGAGCAGGCCTTCCGGTGCCTTGTCGGCTTTGGTGACGACGGCCAGGGTCCGCTCGCCGGAGTGGTCGACCTGCTGCGACATCCGGATGGACTCGCAGGTCGGGAAATCGACGGTGGCGGATAAGACATTCAGGATGATACTCTCCTTCGGTTTAATGTACTCCATGATAATGCTGGATATCTGCTCGTAGATGTCCTCCGGCTGGCCGTGGACGGGCACCCGCGTGATCCCCGGCAGGTCCACCATCGTGAGGTCCGGCACGCCCTTCTTCTTCACCACGAGGGTGAGGGGGGTGTTAGTGATGCCCTTCCCGCTTCCGGCGATCTCGTCAGTGGCGGCGTTGATGGCGGCGGTGATGCCGGCCTCGGATGTGGTGACCGTCTTGTTTTTGTACTCGAGGTGGAGCTGTGGGTCGGAGACGGAAGAGTCGTCCTGCAGGCGCATGATGAGTGGGGCCCGGGTGCAGATGCCCTGCCCCCGGGGGAGGCTGATACCGGCGAGGGACTCGAGGACGCTGGACTTCCCGCTGGACTGGTCACCGACGACGACGATGGTGGGGAGCTCGATGCCCTCCTGCGTCACCTTGAGGTGGCGCAGGCGGTCAACGGCGTCGAGGAGGGGGCGGATTTGGTCGTTGTATGACGAGGCGAGGGCGTTTGCGTTCTTCGCATCATCTCTCTCCATGGTCGATCTTCTTGACTTCGCCATGGTCGAGCTTCTTGACTAGAAGATCAACAAGGGGGAGATGAGTGAAGAAGCTAGGGTTCTATCTGGTGTCTGATGCAGACGTTGGTGGGGTGGAGTGGAGGGATTTGTAGGGGATGGTGTGGGGTGGAAGCTGAGGGGTCGGGTCAGGTTAGAGGCTAGGGCTTAATGGAGAGTACGTACGTACGCTGTTTACCGAGACGTTGTGGTGATTAAGAATGCATGGGTCGATGTAAATGCACCTCGGTGGATGATAAGGCGCAATGGGCCTTCAGGGAGTAGCTACGTCGGCAACAATGACGATGGGTCGTCTAGAGACGATGGTTCAGGTTTGGCTTTGGAACCGACAGCATCGATCGTTTGAGCTTCCCAGAGTGTGCACATGAGGAGACAGTCTCAGTCGAGTAAATAGAGAACCATTGCTTTCCAGATTTTTCAAGCAAAAAGTCAGCTAGGTTTAGGGGGCGTTTGGCTCGACTGATTTTAAGTGCCTATTGGACTAGTTTGATAAATAAGTATTTTTTTATCTAAAAAACATGTTTCGTCGAATATTTTTTTATAGTGCGTATTTGAAGAAATAATATCTTTTTTTCTCTTATTTCAGAAGCAATTGGATCGAAGCTTTTTTGAAAGCGACTTTTTGCACTTATTCGCTCAGTATTTTTTTGGACTATTGAGTCCCTCACTTATTAGAAAATTACAGAGGGTATAATTGTTTTTACTTTTGACCTATCCGTTCTGAAGCTGCTCGAGAGGAAAAATATATCGCTCCTCTCCCTCGCGATCTGCAGTGAGACCTCCGCAGTTCGTCCTTCTCCGCCCCTTATATGTCCCTCACGATTTGCAGCGATCTGCACCTCCTCCGTCCCTCGTCTGCAGTCTGCCCCCTCACCTTCACCTACGCCCCTCGTTCACCCTCCTCCATAGTCCGTCCTCCTCCGCCCGTCATCTGCACCTACTCCGCCCCTCGTCAACTCTCCTCTGCCCCTCGTCCGCCCTCTTCCGCAGTCCGCCCTCAGTCTGCACGTCCACCACAGTCTGCCCTCCTCCGCAATCCGCCCCTCGACCGCTTCAATTCCTCCGCAATCCGCCCCCTCCACAGACCTCCTCCGCCCCTCGTTTGCCGCAAGATTTGCAGTGAAATCTCCTCCGCCCCAAAATTATGACAATATTACCCCAAAATAAGTGTTATAAAAGAGAGATTAACCAAACACACTTTTTTATTTTAAGAGCTTATCTAAACAGAGTTGTCAAACGACTTTGCTTATTATAAGAGTTTTTTAAGTAGAACTTTTTAATAAGCTCTTATAGAAACAGCTCTGGGGGACTTAGTGAGAGGTCCCTGACAAATTAATAGGGGTGGCAATGGACTTCGAATACTCGACCCTAACCCAACCCCAAACATTCAGTATGGGTACAAATTTTGTTCCCGAAGCATGGTTTGGGTAGGGTATGGGTATAGAAACTCTATCCGATTAGTTTTCGGGTATGGGTTTGGATACCTCAATACCGATACCCGAAACCCGATTACTGCTCTAGTCAGTGTATAACTTCATAATACAGTTCAGCACCAAATTCAATGTCATATATCAAAATTCTAACCAAACTCATATATATCCCACTCAAACTTATACTCTACTAAAATCATTGTAATAAGAAACCAAAAGAGCTTCTTAACATTGCATTTGTGATACCTGGGTTTTTTTTCTCTCAAGTAATTGCATAAATGATGGATAAAATGAGATAAAATTATACCCAATTCATACCCGAAATCCGAACCAAAACCCCAATCCCGATTGGGTATAGATCGGGTATGGACCGTCTTTTATCTGAATTGATATAGGCGCGGGTATGGACCCTACTATACCCGAATGGGTATGGGTAGGGGTAGCTCTGATCCAAACCAGACCGATTGCCACCCCTACTGACAAAGTGATCGGTTTAGCCTAAAGACAAAGAAACTGTTCATTTAAGCTCAAACCCATGCCATGTGGATGAAAACGTCCCTCATCTTATTTCAAATTTAGGTTTTATGTCACTCTCCTAAACTAAACCTAACCCTAGCTAAACCCTAAAGATCTATAGGCAATGGGGATGAACCCTAGACCTAGAAATTCTAAACCCTATACCAAATCCAAACCCCTCCGCCTCTCCAACCTGTGGCTTCTCGTCTCCGCCGTTCGCCGCCGCCCTAAGCTAAACAAAATCCTAAACCTAACTCTAAACCCTAAAGATCTATAGGCCATGGGAGTGAACCCTAGACATAGAAATTTTAAACCTAAACCAAAACCCGTCTCCTCTCTCATGGCTTCTAGATCTCGTTTCTATTGCTCACAGCCGCCGGGGCGGCTGCGACGAGCAGCTGCAACTCACACTATTCTCACTGCCACCATCGCCCCCTCTGCCGCTCGTGTCCGCTGCCACCTCCTCCATCACTGCTCGTGCTCCACCATGCCTGCTCTGCTCAAGAGAGGATGAAGGAGAGGGGGGTGATGGTGGTTTCAGGATTTTGAAAAAAATTGAGACCGCTGGCTACAGCGATCTGTTAAACAGGAACATTATGCTAAACCAAACTCTTATTTATTCTTAGGCTAAACCGATCTCTTTGTTAGGGACTATACCCTCATTACCCCCTTTAATTTGTTTAGAAAAGGTCTCAGAGATATATCACCATTGGCTTGCCTCACAACTAAATCATCATTGGAAATTATGTACGTTTTTTGATGAAATCCAATCCCACATGGAAATAATAAGTTGTGTACGTGTACCAGAATTTGTACTAAAGAAACAACCAATAGGGGACGAACATGTGGCAGATCAAAGTCGATCACGTGGAGATAGACTCAAGAAACTGGTCGGATCAAACCTAATGAACCGGTCGGTTGATCGTAAGCAACCAATCAACGGACCAAAGCAGTCAAAGCAGGGGTGCCGATCGGTTAGCCACTCGAGCAATCAATCGAGCGGTCGACCCATGGGTATCGATCGATAGACCATTCGAGCAACCAATCGACTGATCGAACCGTCGACCCATGGGTGTCGACCAATCAATCGTTGGAGGATTCTACCAGGCAACCAACCGAACAATCAACCCAAGGTTGTCAACCAATTGAACGTCGAAAGAATCGACCGACTGAAGGTTCGCACCAGGCATGACCAATCAACCAATCGACAGAAGAATCAATCAACTGACCAGTCAATCCATGAGTACCGACCGATCTGTCATATAACAGCAAGATGATAGGACAGCCCTTAGGGATCCATGATTGTCACGTCAAACCAACTCCGACATTTCTGCTAAAACCTTGTCCGATAATCTCACTCGAAGATTTGCTCACGCAGAAGGTGTGGGGGAAAAAATCTTTGTGCCGATCCGAAGACTCCTCCCCACCAGTCAATCAAAGTTGAGTCGAAGGTCTTTGATCGATCTGTTGGCTAGAAGGTAGGTTCGAAGGTCGGTGTATTAGTATACTTGAATTAAGACTTCCGATATGCAAACAGAGAGAAGATTGACACAAAGATGTGGTCTCAGAGTTTAGCCGAAGCCTACGTCTCCGTGTTATAGGAAGCAACCCGAATTCACTAACTCTTTTGTCGGAGTGACCTCGACATGCCGAGTGTCACTGTTCTCTTCGAAAAGAATATCGAATGGATTGGAATATCGAAAGGTAAGAATTCCAGGGCTCTGGGCTTTTTGGATTCTGGTTTTTGATCTCAGATTTTGATTTCCCCCCTCCTTTACATTTGAAGAGGCTGCTATTTATAGAAATCTTTGGGAGGAAATTCGGAACAAATGGCGGTTTTTGCCTTCGTAGCCGGGGATTCCCCAGGCAGGGCTGGTGGGTCCCGCAGTCGTTCCTGTGGATCCTCCAGGTAGGGCTGGTGGGTCCCGCAGTAGTCTTCGTGGGACCTCCAGGCAGGGCTGGTGGGTCCCGCAGTAGTCTTCGTGGGACCTCCAGGCAGGGCTGGTGGGTCCCATAGTAGTCTTAGTGGGACCTCCAGGCAGGGCTGGTGGGTCCCGCAGTAGTCTTCGTGGGACCTCCAAGCAGGGCTGGTGGGTCCCACAGTCGTTCCCAAGGGCCCCCCAGGCAGGACTGGTGGGTCCCGCGGTAGCCTTCGTGGGCCCCCCAGGTAGGGCTGGGGGGTCTCGCGGGATGTGAAGTACTTGGCCAAAATTTGCACCCACAGAAGGCACACCCCAGCAACGCTCCATCATGGTCCATTTGTAACCGCTCTCGACTTTCTAACTGAGACGACGGTTACGGAGTGATAGCCCATGCCCAGGGACACGTGTTCATTCGGTAAGCAATGGTGTCTCTCTGAAAGTAACCGCCCAGTACATGCAGGCAATCGCAGGGTGCCACGTTACTACCAACTAAGAGCGGCAACAGATGTTTCGAAGACGTCTCGTCTATCTCGCCCCACGCAAAGCACGCCAGTTGTCATTCTTGCCCCTATAAAGGGGGGCTTACCCCTTCAGAAAAAAGGGCCAAATTGTAGAAGGGAAAGTGTTGTTGCTTTTCTTTCTTGAATTCTTTCACTGAGAGAGAGAGAGAGAGAGAGAGAGAGAGAGAGAGAGAGAGAGAGAGAGAGAGAGAGAGAGAGAGGTTACTATTTGGGAGACTGGTCCTTCCTAGTTGTAACCGGGTTTGGGTACAGAGTTTGTGTTAGATAATTTGTCGATAGATACCATTGACTAGTTGAACAAAGAGGATTGAGGCTTGAAGCACGTATAATATACTCTTTCTTTAAAGCGTTATTTGTCCCCTCTCACAAAGTGAGATTGTTGTAGGGTTACTAATGAGTCGCTCTCAGGATACGACAAGCCTTTGTGGTTTGGCGCTCAGCAAAAGCGAAGACATCACTCTTGGAACTCGAGCACAATAATGGCAGGGAGAAGTTTGTAGGAGAAGAGAAAGAAATGGCTCTGATTCGGAATGAATCATTCATTTTTTTTCGGAGTAAGATTTGGATCTCTATTTATAGACCCCAAGGCACCTTTCGATTTACCAAATGTTACACTTGTTCACAGGCCAAAAGATGCCGCAATGCACCCCTTCCCAAGGGTTGCAATGATTCGTGAGCCAATGAATGTTTCAATGCATCCCTTCCCATAGGTTGCAATGGTTCGTGAGCCAACGAATGTCTCAATGCACCCTTTGGTCGGGTTGCATCTCTTCACATTCCAATGGGTGCCAGAAAGCACCCTTTGCGATGGGTTGCATCCGTTCATACTCCAATAGATGCCTTGCCATCCGTTCAACCCAAACCACCAAACCCAAACACCATTTGGATCCAACCGTCTAACCAACAGGTTGTAATTAACAACCCATAGGTGGTCATGTCAGCCAATCGAACTTTTGACCCGCACACGGGTTAGCCAATCTAATTCACTTTGTTAGTCTCTTATCAAACTAAAATATATTAGATAATTTGAAAAACATAAAATCTACAACATTCCCCCACCATTTTCAAATTTCAAGAAGAAGAAAATAAACGATTTTATTTATAAAACAGTCATTGTACCACTAGGTGGTTGCCTACATACCCTTCTCAGAATCAAGCCAGCGTAGTTCTTAAAATCTCTGCCAGAAACAATGTTTATGGATAGAAAAAGGTCAGATATCGTTCGATTTTAACATTTCTTTAGTGTTAGCTTCTCAAAGTTCTATCGAAATCCCTGGTAACCGAAGCTTTGAACCAGTTATTCCTATGTGATAGAACCGAAGACAATACATACATAAATATTAATGTGTCCATAATGTTCCAAATTATTATCTCGCTCAGCACTATTAATGGCCCTGTGTTTAACTGTCGGACTGGGGTGCGATGTATCGATCGGCGATGGCTGTTGTCAAGCTAGGGTGCAATGCACCAATCAGAGCCATTCCTTCTCCCTCCTCACCGGCAGTGGTTGTAGTCGGACTAGGATGTGATGCACCGGTCGGGGGTGGCTACCGTCAAGCAGGGGTGCGATGCATGGGCCGAAGCCCCATGCTCCTCCCTCCTCACTGGCGATGGATGCCATCGGGTTGGGGTACGGTGCACCAGTCGATGGTGACTGCCATTAAGTTGGGGTGCGATGCATCGGCTGGAACCCCACAGCCTCCAGCCGCATCCCCGATCGCCAGCCACCTAAGCACCTACTGCACCCCACCTACACGATCTCCGACTATTGCTGCCTCCAGTCACCTCCGCGTGCTCGAGAGAGAAGGGAGGAGAAATCGTTGGGCAGTTTTGGGTTTCAAAATAAAAACATGGACTTTTCGTTAAACGAAATGTCTTATGCCTTAGACATTTGTTCTGTCAGAGATTGATCATCCATTAACCCTTTTTTTTCCTCCACACAATGCTATGCAGTCTTGAATATTATATTACACTAGTAATTTTGCATAAATGAATATAGTAGAACATTTATTTATAATTACAATAAAATAAATATCATATTAAAAACAGTCAAAACCATGAATTATTCAAAAAAATCATGTATAATTCGCAAATAGTTCATGCATGCAAAGTCCTAGGGCACTAAATAATTATGAAAATAATATGTTTGTCTTTAAGTCCGTGAATTATTTATGTATTTTTATAAAAGTTTCAAGAATATTATTACTACTAGTAAGAAACCCGGGCAATACCTGGATGAACTTGATGCACACCACTTAGCAAATACATCACAACTGTCCCAATAAGTGTGCAATCTTGAGAGATTACGATTCACTAATCCAAGTGTGATTCATTTGTTAGAGAGAGAAAAAGATATTACTAATGAATTTTCTAATTAACATCAATTGATCTTTAATACAATTGTATGGGGTATTTATCATCTTTATATTAGGTTCTTAATGGGATTTATGAGAGAACCGCGTTCACAAATGAGAGAAGGATTCTGGTTCTTTAAAGTTGTCCACTTGTCATAGAACGGAAGAGATGACTCTATTTTTGTCATCAATGTCCGGATGAGCTTAATGCATGTCATTTGGCACAAAGGACATCACTTGTTAGAGAGAGATAGTAACATTAAATCTCTTTGCATGAGTATTTATCATCTTTATGGTAGGTTTTTAATAGGACTTAAAAGAGAGTCGCATTCACACATAGAAGAAGGATTTTAGTTCTTTAAAAGACGTCCACGTGTCACAACACGGGAGAGAGGCTTCCGTTTTAGTATATAGTACTAGTAAGAAACCCGGGCAATGCCCGAATGTGCTTGATGCACTACATTTGGCAAAGACGACATCTCAACTATTCGGAAAAGTGTGAAATCTGAAGTGAGTGTGATTCACTTGTTAGAGAGAGAGAGAGAGAGAGATTAACATCAAATGACCATTAAATGCCATTGAATGCAAATTTATCATCTTTATGGTAGGTTTTTAAATGGATTTAAAAGATAGCCGTGTTCACACACGAAAGAAGAATTCTAGCTCTTTAATAGACGTCCACATCACAACATGGGAGAGAGGCTTCCATTTTAGTATATATATAGATATAGATATAGATATAGATAGATGGGTGTGTATGTGCAGAAAAAGATTCGAGTCATCTTTAATGCACAAAACAAGATTACAGAGGGCCGGGACCCAGGGACTCGGGGGTGGTGAGCCGGGTTCAACGAATATTGATCAGGAGATTGTGGGAGAGATCCTTTGGAGGGTCCCTTTGATCCGCGTCTCCATGTGGTATTCGTGCAAGAGCTCTGAAGGGGTTGCCCAGGACAAAGGTCTTTACAGGGTGAGGGTTCTTTGAGAGGCTAAGGAATATCCGGCGTTGCTTTTGTCCCTTCCGTGCTTCGCGCTTTCTCGACTAGGGATTTTCGACGTCGCTCCTCGGTCTTCGTGTCTTCCTCGATCCTTGCTAGATCTTGGCATCCTTGATCGTCGGTTCACGGCGTCGATCGTGCTTTTGGCGTCGGCTTTGGCTTTTGGCTTTGGCTTGGCTTCGGTGTGGCTCTGGCTTTTGCTTTGCTTTGGAACTTGCGTTTGAACGTATACGGGGGGAGACTTGCGATGCTTTCGTTCTTCCGGACTTCGCATCGTATCGGCTAGAACGTGCGGTGCTTTTGCTCGTGACCGGCGTAGTCGCTTGGCTTTGGTACTTGTATTGCTTTGGCACGAGCTTTACCGGGGCTTTTGCTTTGGCTTCTTGCGTGGGCTTTGGCTTCGGTGTCGACTCGATCTTCTTCTCGAACAGCGGTAGCTACTTCATCAATGCTTCTGGCTTCCCCGACGGTTTAGGTGTTGGCTCGACTTTTCTTCTTCTCCGGGCTACTTTGGCGTGATCGGAGTCGAAAGGTTCTTTTGAAGACGGCGGGGGTAGCACCGATCTCCGTGCGACGGTTGTAGCATCGGCTTTGCTTCGAAGACGACGGGTGTAGCGACGACTTTGCTTCTCTTCTTCTCTGGGCTTCTTGGGCGTAATCGGATTCGAAGAGTTCCTTTGAAGACAGCGGGGGTAGCACCGATCTCCGTGCGACGGTTGTAGTGTCGGCTTTGCTTTGAAGACGACTGGTGTAGCAACGCTTCGGGTGTTCCTCTCTAAGCTTTCTTCTTCGTGGATGAAGTGAACGTTTGTTGAAGGCGACGGGTGATGACGCTTCGGTTTTCTTCTCCGGGCTTTTGGGCTTGATCGGAGTCGAAAGGCTTGTTGGAGACGACGGAGTGGTGCCGCTCCAATCTTCTTCTCCGGCCTTTGCTTCTAGCGTCTTCGGAGTCAAAGGGTTCTTCTTCTCCGAGCTTTCTTCTTCGTGCACGGAGTCGAAGGCTTGATCTTCTTGTGCAAGGGTCTTCACATTGATGAGGGCTTTTAATGGACTAAGCCGGTCCCGAAGGGATAGGATTGCCCGTGCCTCGTGAAGCCTTGGGTCGATGAACATCGTGTCTCCTCTTATGCAGAACTTTCTCGCTTCGTCTTCAGCTTTCGACCTTTGTGGCGTCTGCTTTTTCTCCGGGCGGATTTGTCGTAATTGGAGTTGAAGGCTTTGTTGAAGACGACGGGTGTAGCGCCGCTTCGGGTATCCTTCTCCAAGCTTTCTTCTTCGTGAATGGAACGGATGCTTGTTGAAGATGACGGGGTGATGCCGCTTCAATCTTCTTCTCCGGGCTTTTGGGCTTGATCGGAGTCGAAGGTTTGTTGGAGACGATGAGGTAATGCCGCTCCGATCTTCTTCTCCGGTCTTTGCTTCTGGCATCTTCAGAGTCGAAGGGTTCTTCTTCTCCGAGCTTTCTTTTTCGTGCACGGAGTCGAAGGCTTGATCTTCTTGTGCAAGGGTCTTCACGTTGATGAGGACTTTCAATGGACTAAGCCGGTCCCAAAGGGATAGGCTTGCCCATGCCTCGTGAAGCCTTGGGTCGATGAAGGGCGCGTCTCCTCCTTTGCAGAGCTTCTTCGCTTCTTGCCATCCGACCCATGAGCCTTCCCCCCTCCCCCTCTATTTATAGGTGAAGGGGGGACGGGAGAGATATGAAAAGTTTATTTGAATCCCTTTAATATCTCTCCCATAACTACCCAAGATTTATCCATCCATTGATGAGGGGAATAAGTCTTTATTCGCTTTTCTTTTCTGGCGGAGTAGTTATGGCTCAATCATTTTTGAATTTATTTTGAATCTTGCACATAAAGTCGATGGCGACCCAGCTTTGTTTCTTGTCCGTCGGATCGAGGGATCGGCGCAGATCCACGCTTATGTAGACGTCATACGCACCCTCCCCCCACATATGGCGGTATTGTTTCCTTTTTTCTTTTTTTCTTTCCCTTTCTTTTCTTTCTTTTCTTTTCTTTCTTTTCTTTCTTTTCTTTTCTTTCTTTTCTTTTCTTTCTTTTCTTTTCTTTTTCTTCTTGCATGGCCGGCCACCCCTTTAAGGGTTCGGATTTCCATAAGGGGGGCCGGGTGGGCCCCACTTGGGGATGGGCCCACCCGGCCCTTTGCTTGGCACGGGTCGGGTCCGGTTTGCATGTCGGGTTTGCTTCCGAGTCGGTGCATGCAAGTCGGGTCCGGGTCCGAATGCGTGTTGGGTTTGCCTTCGCATTGGTGCATGCGAGTCGGGTCCGGTCCGAGTGCGTGTCGGGTTTGCATCCGCATTGGTGCATGCAAGTCAGGTCCGGGCCCGAGTGTATGTCGGGTTTGCCTCCGAATTAGCGCATGCGAGTCGGGTTCGGGTTAGACACAATTTGTGTGTCTACAAGTGCCCCCTCAAGGATGAGTGCGCTGGCGGAAACGCGGAGTACTTGTGTATGTAGGAAACGCGAAGCACTTGTCCTTGATTCCTTTCTTGGACGGGCTTGGTGGCTTATTTAAGAGCCCCTACCCTCTTCATTCAACACCTTGCTCTTGCGAAGACTCTGCTGGCTTTTGGAGACCGCCGTCGGAAAAATGATGCCTGGGGTTGCACGTGACTTGCTCCGTCTTCCCGGTGTCGCCTCTTTCGTCGGCGGCGGCGGCGATGGTGCGCGACTTGAAGATTGTTGCGAAGGCGGGCTCGAAGCGACGGGGCGACGATGACCGCGGCGAGGAGGACAGAGAAGCGTGGCTGAGGTGTTGACCACCTTCGCCGCCTTCTTCTTCCTCTTTCTTCTTCTTCTTCTTCTTCTTCTTCTTCTTCTTCTTCTTCTTCTTCTTTTTCTTTTTCTTTTCTTTCCTTTTCTTTGTCTTCTTCTTTTCCTTTTCTTTTCTTTTCTTTTCTTTTTCTTTTTCTTTCTTTCTTTCTTCTTCTTCTTCTGGTTCCGGTTTGTGGAGGCAGCAGTGGCAGCGGCGCAGGCTGTGGTGGTGACGTGCGGCACAGGGCGTGGCGGCGCAACGTGCGGCGGCACGGCGTGCGGTGCAGGCGGCCGGGTGCAGGGGCCAGGCGGCGGTCGTGGGCCGGGTGTTGACCCCGATCGGCTTTTTTTTTTTTCTTTCCTTTTCTCTTCTTTTTTTACTTTTCTCTGTTTCCTCCTCTCTTCCGTTTCGGGTTTTTTTTTCTTTCTTTCTTTCTTTCCTCTTTTTTTTTTGTTTCTTTCTTTCCTTTTTTTTTTTGTTCGTGCGGCCAACAGCAGTAGTAGTGGCAATTGCGGCGTCGGTGGAGGCCGGGTGCTTGGAGCGGTTGTGGTGACGGCTACGGGTTCCCGACGAGGTGGCGAGCGCAAGTTCCAAACGGTGGCCGGCTGCCTGGCATAGGCGGCGCGAGGTTCCACACAGGCGGAGCGGTTGGTGCGAGGCTGGAGGCAGGCGACGGCTATGGGTGCAGCGCAGGCAGCGGGTGATCGGCGCGGGCACAGGCGGTGGTTGGTGCGGCACAGGGCGCGGAGGCCAGCTGGTGCAGCGTAAGGACCAGAGGCCGGGCGTGGACTCCAATGTGCGGGGCGCGGGCGCGGAGCGGCGAGGCGGTGTTAGGCTTGGAGGCTGGGTGCGCAGGGTCAAGGCGACGAGGTCGTAGGCAGGCGACAACATCGGCCGTAAGCGATGGGCGCGTGGAGTAATGCCGGTGTGAGTGACGGCGAGGCCCAAGCAGCGGTAGGTGAGGGCGCGAGGCATAGGCGGCGGTTGATGCAGCAAGGGGCGCAGGTAGGCACGGGTGAGGCGTGCAGAGACCGGGTGCAGGAGCGGCGCACGGAGGCTGGGCTCGGGGCTGAGTCGGGCAGGAGAGGGACGTGCGGAGTGGCGACGGTGCGGTATAGGCGGGCTGTGGCCAGGCTTGGCTCGAGTGGAAGATGGCAGGTGGCTGTGGGCTTCAAGCGGCGAGGGTGGTGTCGGCCGGGCATGGAATCCAGCTGAGGCGGGCCGGTGCGGGATTGGGCTCCTACCGTGGCCAGGTTCCGAGCAACTTCCTCCCCCTCCAGGCTTTTTATCGTACGGACGACGCCTGCGTGTATCGGATGGAGAGAGGGGGGCTGCGGCTATGCACAGGAGAGAGGGGGCTACGTCTCTCTCTCTCTTTCCCTGTTTTTTTTTTGCACCAAGGGTTGTGGGCTTTTTCTTTTTGGAGCTGCACTAGGAGCTGTGGGCTCCACTCAGGCGCGGGGTTCATGAGTCAGCTCCTTATGAGGCTGTGTGCTTTCAAGGGGCTGCGGCCCCCTTCTTCAGTTTTTTTTTTGGTCTTGATCAGCTTTTACCCTGGACTTGATTTTCTTTTTTGGGACTTTCTTCTCTGAACTTGCACTTCATTCTCGTCTTCTAAACTTGTTTCACCCTTTTCTTCTGGGATTGACTTATATCTTCCATCTTTTTGTACCGTCTTTTCAAGTGCCTTCCGAAGGCCGGCGAGATCGTTGATGAGGTCTATGGAAAACTTTTCCGGTGGCGATACTGGCTTGAAGAACATCAAGATGGACGGTCTCGGAGTTCGACGAGGAGAAGACAAAGCCACAAGCATTGACAAGGAGCAGACTACTTTGGTCGTCTTATGCTTGTCGATCTTGACCTCGGTGACTACTCCAACGATCTTTTTGGCTTCGTGGAGGTTGCAAAGGATGTGGTCATTGCTGATGCATACGCCCTTCTTCATGTTGCTGCTTTTAACTCCAGTGGCAGTTCCAGTCCGTCGGAGGGCACGAGATTTTGCATGAGCCTAGCGGGTTTCAAGACGAACGACTCCTTATTTTGCGGAGCAGCTGTGCACCTTCTTGGAGTAAGCGAGGTTTATTACTCATCACCGGCTTTGCTGGAGAACGATTTCTTGGCTTCAGCTGCGGCCGAGGAAGAGGAACGTCGATTGGAGGGGCTTCACACGCTTGCTGCTGCAGACTTGGTTCGGATGCAAAAGAAGGTGGAGGCCGCTCGTGCGTCACTTCAGAAGTCAGAGTCCCATCTGGAAGAAGCTCGAGCGACTAAGAAGACTTCTGGAGCAGGGCTTGCAAAATAATGGGAAGGGCTGATGAAGTGCCAGGAGCTAGTGGAGCAATCGAGAAGGCTTCCGGAGCGAACCTTGTGAAGCAGCGTGCATAGCTGGCGTCACGTCGAAAGTTGACGGCTTCTCTATCCCACTCGTGCGTCGCTGGAGTTCCGTTTGGGGAAAGCTCGAGCGACCGAAAAGCCATCAGGAGTAGAGCTTGCGAAGCAGCGTGAAGAGCTGACGAATTGCCGAGAGCTGGTAGAGCGATCGAGAAGGCTTCCGGAGTGGACCATGCAAAGCAGCATACATAGCTGGCGACGCGTCAGAAGTTGAAGGCTTCTCTACCCCTGGAGTTGCAGTGCGTGTAACCTGCGGGAGGTGAGCTGCTTCAACGCCTTAGGGACTTCGACTTGCTACTCGTGCGTCGCTTTAGAAGCTGGAGTTCCGTTTGGGGAAAGCTCGAGCGACCGAAAAGACATCTGGAGCAGAGCTTGCGAAGCAGCGTAAAGAGCTAACGAAGTGCCGGGAGCTGGTGGATCGATCGAGAAGGTTTCCAGAGCGGACCATGCAAAGCAGCGTGCATAGCTAGCAACGTGTCGGAAGTTAACGGCTTCTCTACCCCGGGAGTTGCAACGCGTGTAGGCCGCAGGGGGCGAGCTGCTCCAGCGCCTCAAGGACTTTGACTTTCTTGTCATCTTTCGGTTTGCTGACTGGACTTGTGGATCTGCACTCGTTCTCCTCTGGACTGCCCTTTTGGAACGATGTTGGGATTTTTTTTTTCGTCTGGACTGAACCTTTGTAGGTTGCCTACGTACCCTACTGAGAGGGATCAAGTCGCATGTAGTTCGTTTATTCCCTTTTTTTTTTTGGGAAAGGGGGGTAATCTTGCGCTAAGCAAAGTACCTTTTGAGGGACTTGCCGCTGGTAGGCAGAGTCGCCGCTAGTTCGTAGTTGTCGCCTGCCTTCTTCGCTTCAATGTAGTTAGAAGTGAAGATCTTCTTGACTGGAGTTTTGATGATTGTTGAAATTTAACTAGAGTCGATGCCTTGACGATTTGGAAGGACTTGTTCGTCACTTTTAAAGAGGTGAGCTTGAGTCCTTGTCAGGCGATATAGTACTACAGCTAAAGGTAGTGAACCCATATGCACCATACTTTCTTTGTTTTGGCTGGATTTGAACATCAACTCGGTGGAGTTTTGCCCCCGAGTATCTTCTGGCTTGATTACGAGTTGCTCGAATTTGGTGTACTCGGAAGACTCGGTTGAGCTCGAGACGTGCAACAGACCATGTAACGGTAGTATCATCTCTTGCAAAGTGATGAAGTTATCCTCGGAGAATAATAACGCTGGTTCCTTTGCTAGAGTGGAAGGCGATCGTCCTGGCTTGCGAAGCCACTGAGGTGCGAGCCGCAGAACTGAAGCAGCTTGCCCAGGCAACGGAACGTATCGCATCGAGCTTGATTTGAAGTTGCTGTGAATTTTTCATCTTGATGTTGGCGCTTCTTTATCTTTGTGCACCATCTGGCTGGAAGATGCCACTGGTTTTGCAAATAGAGAGGTTTTGTCTTTCGCAGTTGCTTTGACTTCTTGGGCTCGTGGAGCCTTTGCTGGAGGATCTTCTGCAACGGGGTCTTTGGCCTGGTGGACCTGGATGTCAGCAAGGTGTGCTTCAGCCTCGTTGAACAGCATGCCGTTGGCGGTGATGCTTCTCCCCATGCTTTTGATATTGGTGTCGCTTTCTTCATCGTCTTTCTAGAGCACTTGGTGAACTTCCATCGTGCAGCAGGAGACCTTGAAGTTTTGATCAGCTTCAAGGAAGTGATTAGGAAAGAACTCCTGGAGTGTCGCCAGCTTTGGGCATATTTACTGGAGAAGATTTTTCGGACTTGCTGGTGGTACTTCGAACGTCGTTCTTTCTGGAGCTTTATTTTTTTCCTTGAAGGTCTTTCTTCTAGAGAGTTTTCTTATCACCCGATCTTTCTCGTGGTTAGCCAGGCGTGCTATCCTGTAGCTTGATCGTTGTGGCCTTCTCCTTCGAGGTGCCATAGCTCTTGTGTTTTCATCAGTAAAATCTTCCTCGTCAAGGTGAATAACAAGAGCTGCGACTAAAGGTTCTTCTTTGATCGGAAGGACTTGCTCTTCTGGAGACTGTACCAATTCATCTTTTGATAGTTGGCCTAGCATTTGACTTTGGGGCTTTTTTGTTTGTCTCTTGCTTTGAGCATGTGCCGGGATGTAGCTTCGTTTGGAAAAGGGAGTGTTTGCATGAGAGGTGATTGCCCCCAAGACAATGAGGATTTGGCCCTAGGTACTGAAGGAGCATGCCGTCGTCATCTACTTGGAGCTGGTTTGACCATTGATCTTTGATAGACGATGCGCAGGCTTACTGAAGTGTGTTGTGGAGCAATCAGCACTGTGAAGACAAAGCACTTCTCGATGGGATGGCTGACCATCCGGTGGTACTTGCAGAAGAGCGAATTATTGACTCGATGTGCTTGTTCCGGCCGGTAACGTCTTTGTCCCTGCTTGATGGTGCTAGCACCGTGTTTGACGCTGAGCTGATGCACTGTGATTTTGGGATCGAGACTCAGCATCTCCTTGTAGGACCATGCGAAGACATCTCTATATTCTTTGAGTAGTTTGATGTATGCAGCTTCTTCTTCAGGAGTCAAGAGTGTGCTGACGAATGTAGGCCGAGGCTCCGTTTCTGTGCCCAAGTTGATTTCCTTCAATTCAACAACGATGGACTGCCTCCCTTCTTCGAGGACCGATGGGGCATCTTGCAACTCGTCGTCTGAAGTAGAAGTATCACCGTTGTCAGTTTCAATAACGGAGATATAATTGACGGCTGCCTTGGGTGGGTGGGCGGGTGTTGAAACGACGTCCTCGACTGGCATTCCCAAACGGTAGAACACCGACTTCCTCTTTGGTTGCTTGACCGGCCCGAGCCTTTCAAACACGGATGTATGCTTTAGATTCAACCAGCTTTGACTGCTTTTGTTTTGCTTCTGGAGTAAGGCTTGGCATTGAGCCTATCGTCATCTTCTTTTGCTATCGGGACGGCTAGCGTAGGTAGAGCGTGCATCAGAGATTGTCGATCCTTCAGCTACTTCGTCTACCATCTTTGCCTCAATATAGTTGGAGGTGAAGGTCTTCTTCGCTGCAACCTTGACGACCATCGGAGTTTGACTGGAGCCGATGCCTCGACGGTTAGGGAGAATTTGTTCGCCGCTTTGAAATAGACGAGCTTGAGTCCTAGTCATCCCATGTGGCATTGCCGCTGGGGGAAGTGTGCCCATTTGCCTAGCGCTTCCTTCATTGTAGCCGACTTTGAACAGCAGCTTGGCGGCGTTTTGCCCCCAACTCCCTTTTGGCTTGAATTCGAGTTGATTGGGATCGACAGATTCAATAGGTCCACTCAGGTTTGGAGCTTGCGTCAGACTAGGTAACGGCAACGTCATTTCTTGCAGAGTAATGATATTGGCCTGCGATAATGGCGGGACCAGCTTTCTTGCCGGAGTAGAAGGCGGTCGCTCGAAATTACGAAGCCACTGAGGTGCGAGACGCAGGACTGGAGTCGCTTGGACGGGCAGCGGAGTATGTTGCATTGCTCTCGGCTTGGAATTGATGCGTATCCTTTGTCTTGATTTCGATGCTTCCTTGACTTCGAGTATCGCCTTGTCGAAAGGTTGCATCAGATTTGCAGGTGGAGGAGTGTCAGTCCGCTTGATTTCTTCAGTTTTTAGGGTTCGAGGAGCTTTGGCTGGAAGGGCTTCCGCGACCAGGTCTTTCGCTTGATAGAACTTGGCGTCAGCCAGATATGCTTCGGCCTCATTGAATGGTTTGTCATCAGCGACAATGCACTTCTCTATGCCTTTCTCGTAGTACTTAATGTACTGATGCCAAGTGGACACTACAACGCTGTTCTCATATAGCCATGGTCTTCCCAACAGGAGGCGATACGACGTCTAGCAATTAATGATGTGGAAGAGGACCGTGGTGTCGAGCGGGCTGATTGAAAGCTTCAGGTGAATAATTCTTATAGTGGATTGTCCGCCCTGGTTGAGCCATTGAATGACCAGCTAGCTGTGCGAGAGCTAGTCATTGGTGATGCCGAGTTGCCGCATCGTCTGGATGGGCATGATGTTGACGGCGGAGCCACAGTCTAGCAGGATTCGATTCACCGGATTCTCTTTGATGTATCCCGAAACGTAGACGGGTCGGTTGTGCAATCATGTTCCGAGTTGCAAGTCTTCATCTGAGAAGGTTATCGTCGCATCGCACGAGGCCACAGTTTTGCCCTTCTTGTCGTCCTTCCTTTTCCTCTTGTAGCTGTCCAGGTCTGCCAAGGCTACAGCCATTGCCAGGCGAGCCTTCTTCGGAAGGTGCAAAGTTTCTACGAGCGGCAAGTGTAGGATTGCCTCGTCGTAAGAGGCAGTGCCCTCTTTGTCAAAGCCGTCTCCCTCGTCAGTGGAGTCGCCTTCTTCAGAAGTCTCGACCTCACCTTTTCCTTTCGATATTTTACAAACTTCAACCATGCAACACGAGACCCTGATGTACTGATCGACTGGGAGGAAATGATCAGGGAAGAACTCTTGCAACGTTGCTGGTTCTAGAAGGCTTTGCTGGAGGAGATCGTCTAGGTTTGCCGGCGGCACTTTGAACGCCTTTTTTCCTAGAGTCTTGCTTTTCTTCTTGTAAGTCCTTTGCTCGGGAAATCTCCTCACCACCCGGTCTTGCTTATGTTGCCTTGCTTGCCGTGGCCTTCGTCGCCGGGGTAGCATGGCCCACGTCTCTTCGTAGGTGGATTCTCCCCTGCTAAGATAATGATCGACAACAGCAGCTGGTTCCTTATCAGTTGGAGAAACTTATTCTTCCGGAAGCTCTACTGGCTCGTCTTCTGATCCCCAGCCGGTGGGCTTGATTTCTTCTTGATCTCCTTGCTCGTATCTCTTCTGGAGAGCACGTTGGGATGTAGCTTGACTAGGAGGGACTCTCTCTTCTGGAAGCTCCACTGGCTTGTCTTACGATCCCTAACCGGTGGGCTTGATTTCTTCGGTTGGAACGGACAGAGGCTTTGAGTAGAGAACGTAATAGTCGAATTTGCCTGAAGGTTGGCCCAGCAAACCAACTTCTGGATCTCCTTGCTCATACCTCTGTTGGAGAGTACGTTGAGACATGACTTTGCTTGGGAGAGGTACTAGCGTGAGCGATGGTTGCCCCCGGGGCAATGGCGTTTCTTCCTCAGCGAGTGCAGGAGCACGTTATCGTCGCTTTGAGACCTTCAACTGGAAAGTTGACTTCGCGGTTGGTCTTTGACGGTTGATGCACAATTTGGGCGTTCTTTGTCGTGCAGTAACGAGTACCGGTGGGAAGGAACCGAATGTGATGGACGTCATGTTAGCCGTAGCGACCTCCCCGAAGTTGATCTCTATCTTTCCTTGCTTTGCAAGCACCATGATTCTTTCCTTGAAGACGAAGCATCTTTCAAAGGGATGACTTACCACTCGGTGGTATTTGCAGAAGAGAGGGTCGTCGACGCGATGCATCTGCTCGGGCCTCTTCGAAGGAGGGAGCTCTATCATCTTTTCCTGCAACAACTGATCAAATATGGAGGAGACTTCCGAGTCCGGGAAGGGGTACTCTTTTGCTTAGAGCTCCTCGAGAGTCATCCTTTGCCTTTGCAGAGTCATCCTTTGTCTTTGCGGTGGAGGCGGCGGTATGGCGGCTCCCTTTCTCTGATCCAGCTTGCCATCGATCTTGAGCGGCTTGGAGGTCGAAGCGACGTCGGCAATGTTGACTTGCTTCAGTTTCGGTGCTGGCGGTTTGTCCTTCTTCTCTACCTTCAGGAAGTCCTTGTTTTTTGAGTCTCCACGGTTTGCTAAGCTGAGTTCCATGTCGTGAGCCCGAGTTGAGAGTTCTTCGAATAACCAAGGCTTGATCCCTTTAAGGATATAGAGGAGGCCCCAATGCATGCCTTGGGTGCACATCTCGATGGCCGACTTTTCAAACAAGCGGTCTCGTGAATTCGGCACGAGGTTCCTCCATCGGTCGATGTAGTCAATCACCGGCTCGTCCTTCTTTTGCTTGACGGCAGTAAGCTCGGTCATGCTAACGGTGCGTCTGGTGCTGTAGAAGCGATTGAGGAACTCTCTCTCCATCTGATCCCAGCTGTCGATAGATCCTGGAGGAAGATCCACATACCAATCGAACGCGTTACCCTTGAGGGTGCGAACGAACTGCTTCACCATCTCGTCGCTATACGTACCGGCATTGTTGCAGGTTTCGATGAAGTGAGCGACGTGCTGTCTTGGATTTTCCTTCCCATCGAAGTGCTGGAACTTTGGTGGCTGGAACCCGAAGGGGAAGCGCAGCTGCTGGATCCTCGCAGTGTAAGGCTTCGAGTATGCCGCCGTGATCGGAGGAAGACCACTGCCGTGGGAGCACATCATGTCGGCTACCAATGCTTGTATTTGCTGGGCATTTATTGTTGCTGTTGCCGGAGGTTGTGTGACCACCGAGACTGGTGCTGGAGAGACGACTTCTATCAGGACGAAAACCGAGGAGAGCGCTGGAGTAACCGCTTGAATTGTCGAAACAACCTCTACAGGAGCGGGAGTTGAAGACGGAGCTGGAGCGGCTATTGGAGAAGCAAGAGGTTGATCAACTACTGCAGCATCCTTTGCGCTTAGCTTTTGAAGCAGAGTGTTGATGTGATGATCCTCTCCTCTATCAGCCGAGTAATCTGTGCCATATGTTCACCCATTTGCATGACTTGGAGCTAAAGAGCGGACGGGGGATAATAACGGAGGATGTCCTGATGTTGCATGCTTGCATCCTCGCCATCATCGTCGGAGATATAGTTGCACCGACTTGCTTCTGGTTGATGACGGACGTTTGCCCCCTGCAGAGGAGGTGCGACGTCCGCTGGAGAACTCAAACAGGCTCGGGGTTGGGGCTGGTCCTCCCTAAACTTCTGGAGATGGACTCCAGGATCGAGGCTTCTTCCTTCTTGCACCAAGGCCTCGTCGGCGCTTTGGCGAGCATCTTCGGCAGCAGTTTCTGGCATGAAGACATTCGCAAGGGTTCGAGTACGCCGAGTGTAGATGCGTACCATCGGGGGAGGATCACCCTCCGAGTTTATTGGACCACCGTGTCGAAGTATAGGAGACTCGGCGATTGGTGAGAGGCTTGGAGCAAACGCATCGTTGTTTGTCCCGGCCATGGCGAACTTGAATCAACTCCTTTAAACGTACGAAAGAAATAAGAGAAGGTCCCACCGGGCGTGCCAGAAATCTATATGCGCAGAAAAAGATCCGGATCGTCTTTATTGCACAAAACAAGATTACAGAGGGCCGGGACCCGGGGACTCAGGGGTGATGAGCCGGGTGCGGCGAATATTGATCAGGAGATTGTGGGAGAGATCCTCTGGAGGATCCCTTTGATCCACGTCTCCACGTGGTATTCGTACGAGAGCTCTGAAAGGGTTGCCCAGGATAGAGGTCTTTACAGGGTGAGGGTTCTTTGAGAGGCTAAGGAATATCTGTCGTTGTTTTTGTCCCTTCCGTGCTTCGCGCTTTCTCGGCTGGGGGTTTTTGGCATCGCTTCTCGATCTTCGTGTCTTCCTCGATCCTTGCTAGACCTTGGTGTCCTTGATCGTCGGTTCGTGGCGTCAATCATGCTTTTGGCGTCGGCTTTGGCTTTAGCTTTCGGCTTTGGCTTTGCTTCGGCGTGGCTCTGGCTTTTGCTTTGCTTTGGCACTTATGCTTGGACACAGACAGGGGGAGACTTGCGATGCTTTCGTTCTTCTGGACTTCGGGTCGTATCGGCTAAAACGTGCGGTGCTTTTGCTCATGATCGGCGTAGTCACTTGGCTTTGACACTTGCGTTGCTTTGGCGCGGGCTTTACCGGGGCTTTTGCTTTGGCTTCTTGCGTGGGCTTTGGCTTCGGTGTCGACTCGATCTTCTTCTCGAACGGCGATGGCTACTTCTTCAATGCTTCTGGCTTCCTTGACGGTTTAGGTGTTGGCTCGACTTTTCTTCTTCTCTGGGCTTCTTTGGCGTGATCGGAGTCGAAAGGTTCTTTTGAAGACGGCGGGGGTAGCACCGATCTCCGTACGATGGTTGTAGCATCGGCTTTGCTTTGAAGACAACGGGTGTAGCGACGACTTTACTTCTCTTCTTCTCCGGACTTCTTTGGCATGATCGGATTCAAAGAGTTCCTTTGAAGACGGCGGGGTAGCACCGATCTTCGTGCGACGGTTGTAGCGTCGGCTTTGATTTGTAGACGACGGGTGTAGCGACGCTTTGGGTGTTCCTCTCCAAGCTTTCTTCTTTGTGGATGAAGTGGACGTTTGTCGAAGGCGACGGGTGATGACGCTTCGGTCTTCTTCTCCGGGCTTTTGGCCTTGATCGGAGTTGAAAGGCTTGTTGGAGACGACGGGGTGGTGCCGCTCCGATCTTCTTCTCTGGCCTTTGCTTCAGAGTCGAAGGGTTCTTCTTCTCCGAGCTTTCTTCTTCGTGCATGGAGTCGAAGGCTTGATCTTCTTGTGCAAGGGTCTTCACGTTGATGAGGGATTTCAAAGGACTAAGCTGGTCCCGAAGGGATAGGCTTGCCCGTGCCTCGTGAAGTCTTGGGTCGATGAAAAGAGCGTCTCCTCTTCTGCAGAGCTTCCTCGCTTCGTCTTCAGCTTCCGACCTTTGTGGTGTCTGCTTCTTCTCCGGGCGAATTTGGCGTAATCGGAGTTGAAGGCTTTGTTGAAGATGACGGGTGTAGCGTCGCTTCGGGTATCCTTCTCTAAGCTTTCTTCTTTGTGAATGGAGCGGATGCTTGTTGAAGATGACGGGGTGATGCCGCTTCAATATTCATCTCCGGGCTTTTGGGCTTGATCGGAGTCGAAGGTTTGTTGGAGACGACGGGGTAGTGCCGCTTCGATCGCCTTCTTCGGCCTTTGCTTCTAGCGTCTTCGGAGTCGAAGGGTTCTTCTTCTCCAATCTTTCTTCTTCGTGCACGGAGTCGAAGGCTTGATCTTCTTGTGCAAGGGTCTTCACGTTGATGAGGACTTTCAATGGACTAAGCCGGTCCCGAAGGGATAGGCTTGCCCATGCCTCGTGAAGCCTTGGGTCGATGAAGGGCGTGTCTCCTCCTTTGCAGAGCTTCTTCGCTTCTTGCCATCCGACCCTTGAGCCTTCCCCCCTCCCCCTCTATTTATAGGTGAAGGGGGGATAGGAGAGATATGGGAAGTTTATTTGAATCCCTTTAATATCTCTCCCATAACTACCCAAGATTTATTTATCCATTGATGAGGGGAATAAGTCTTTATTCGCTTTCAATTTCTGGCGGAGTAGTTATGGCTCAATCCTTTTTGAATTTATTTTGAATCATGTACATAAAGTCGATGGCGACCCGGCTTCGTTTCTTGTCCGTCGGATCGAGGGATCGGTGCAAATCCACGCTTATGTAGACGTCATACGCACCCTCCCCCCACGCATGGCGGTATTGTTTCCTTCTTTTCTTTTTTTCTTTCCTTTTCTTTTCTTTCTTTTCTTTTCTTTCTTTTCTTTCTTTTCTTTTCTTTTTCTTCTTGCATGGCCGGCCACCCCCTTAAGGGTTCGGATTGGCCCGGGTGGGCCCCACTTGGGGATGGGCCCACCCGGCCCCTTACTTGGCGCGGGTCGGGTCCAGTTTGCATGTCGGGTTTGCTTCCGAGTCGGTGCATGCGAGTCGGGTCCGGGTCTGAATGCGTGTCGGGTTTTCCTTCGCATTGGTGCATGCGAGTCGGGTCCGGGTCCGAGTGTGTGTCAGGTTTGCATCCACATTGGTGCATGCAAATCGGGTCCGGGCCCGAGTATATGTCGGGTTTGCCTCCGAATTAGCGCATGCGAGTCGGATTCGGGTTAGACACAATTTGTGTGTCTATAGGGTGAAAGCCAGAGACATTCTTTGACATAACCGTCGGAAACGGAGTGTCATCACCATTCGGGCTGAGTGTATGATTGATTATGAGTCTATGATTCAATTTTGGCTTTCATCTATCATTTAACATGAGGTAGAATGCTTGCATGAAAGGCCTTATTTTTCTTTCTTTTCTTTTTTCCTTGTAATTATGCTCGGATACTGCCCCCCGACCATGCTTGGAAGTTGGAGCCTATCAAGTACCACCTAACAATAGGGTTTCAAATGACTTAAAATAGTTGCCCCGAACCATGAATCACCATGGTTCGGGCTCCAGCCATCAACAATTGTCCCCACCCGTTCGATCACCCGGCCCATATGATGGGAGCCCCCTGGGGTTCACCAGGTGCTCTGTAGATTTCAACAATCCAGAACAATTCTTTCGGACGAGAATAACAGGTGTTGATGGCTGGACCCCGAACCACGATGATCTTTTGGCTCAAGGCGACTAAGTAGGTTATAATAAACGGGTCATGATGTCAAATCTAAACCCGACCTACCTAAAAAATAGTTAACATGACTTGACCCATTTAGCTTGTTTAATAAACAGGTGGGGTCGGTTCAAAACGTCTACATAACCCCCGTAGGTAGGGATGGCAACAGTGCGGTTTGATGTGGTTTAGGGTAAAATCGAAACCGCACTGCAACACCAAACTGCCACACTGAAACCACACCGCACCAAGACGGAGTATCGTTATGTAAAATCGAAACAGCACCATGCGGTGTTGTGCATCGTGGTTTATCACTGGAATGGCCTAAAGGTGCGGTTTTATGCGGTTTTGGTTAAAACCGAAAACGCACCGCTACACTGAAAACCGAAACCGCACCACACCGCGATAGTTTTATATTTTGGCAAACCAAAACCGCACCATGCGATGCGGTTTTCCTTGATTTTCGGTTTTAAACAGCACCGTTGCCATCCCTACCTGTAGGCCGTGTTTTGACCCATGTAAGGTTATAGAAATTAGGGTTAGAGCATACGAACAAAAATTTCTTTGAGATGAAAAATTATTCAAATATAACAAAGACAACAAAAGGGTTATCCAAAAAGGTCTAGCATTCAAGCCACGTGCAGTTAGGATTGTCATATTTTCTTTTTTAGGATTTTACCATAATGGCCCCATAACTCTGTCATATTGCTGGAAATAGACCCACTTGCTTTTTGCATTACTTTTCTAGTCATTTTTTTGTTTCGGACTAAAGTACCCCCGAGGCTTATAAAGGGCTTCACTCTCAATTTCAAAGGGATTTGACTCTGCTTCACTGATGATCTGTCTCTGCTTTCTATCGTTGACGCTTTAGGAAGAGTCACATGGTGCATCCCATTTCAATGGCCACGATTGGGCCATGGGATTAATCCTGGATCGATGCCAGTACCACGACCGACTGTAGCCCACCATCGACTGTCATCGCCCGCCCGCCACCGATGCCACCCCGTCAGCCACCACCTTCTGCCCACCGCCGTCGCCCCATCGGCCACCACCCACGGTGGCCGATGGGGCAGCGAGGGCGCTGGCCAGCGGCAATGGTAGTGGCTGGTGGCCGATGGGGCGTCAGCCACCATGAAATGCTCTGGCGCACATGGGTCATCGTCTTTCACTGTGTGTGGTGTCCCGCAGTGAAAGGCGTCGGCGCATTGTACTACAACTCACAGTGAAAGGCGCCGGCTCCCGTAGTGAAAGGCGTTGGCGCCTTTCACAGCGGGCGTCGGTGCCTTTCACTTCGGGCCGCAGTAGAATGAGCCAAGTGGTGGCCGATGGGGCGGTGGGTGGTGGCCAATGGGGCAGCGAGGGTGATGTCCAGCGGCGATGGGCGGTGGGTGGTGGCCGATGGGGCGTCAGCCATGCCGAACTTGCCTCCAACTAACATTTCTTCCATTTCTTTAACTGTTTTTACATTACATCCATCCAATCTTTCATTAAAAACTACCGGAGGTACGTACTTCATTTTATCCTCGTCTCTAAATGATCTCGTTGAGGATCACAATGCCTCCGAAATCACTAAATTCTGATGAGAAATGTAGAAAGTACACCGTGCCGAACTTGCCTTCAGCTCACCGCCACCGGCTTGATGGTAAAGACTCACTAAATACTTTACGCTATGTAAGGATGTCGGGGATAAAAAATGACAGCATCCCAACGATCTCTTGCGACAAGAGGCGATTGAAGGGAGGAAAAAATCAAACGGAGAAGTTGAACATATTTTTTATTTATTTTGTTTAGACTTTAAGGGTAAAATGGTCACAGAAATACAACAGTCATTCGGAAGTGACATTTGGCACATGTTGAGGGCTAGAAAAGTAATGCAAAAAACAACCGGGTCTATTCCCAGCAATACGATAGAGTTGGGGGCCATTTTGGAAAAAAAAAAAAAACTCTTTTTTTTTTTCTCTCGGCTCTTGCTTGGTTTTCTTTTCATAGGGTCCAGGGCCAAGGAGAACCACTCCACTTTCAGCCGTTGGACAATAATCACGAGAATGAGAGACTTCCAGATCAAACTTGCAAAGACCTGTTTCCACAAAAACCAAGTGACTCATATCATATAGTTTGGTTCACAAGGGATTCAGCTTAAATTGACCGGGTGGGTTGCTAGGTTAACATGACCCGTCAGGCAAACGGGTCAAGCCTCAGTTGTAGGGGTGTCAACGGGTCGGTTCGTGTCGTGTCCAGTGTCGGGTCGTGTCCAAAACCCCTAGACCCGGACCCGACCCGTTTAACTAATCGTGTCTAAATCATAAACCCGTACCCGACCCGATAATAAACGGGTAGACCCGGTAAGACCGTTTTCCACACGGGTCTATTCATTTGATCCGATCCGTCCTAATCCGACTCGACCCGACCTGACCCGATAGACCCGCTAGTACAATATAATACATTATCGGATTGCGGGTAGAACCGACTCGACCCAACCCGACACGACCCGTTGAATTTTAAAAGGGTCTTCCCGGGTCTACCGTGTCCAGACCCTAAACCCGGACCCGACCCGTTTATTAAACGGGTCTATCGTGTCGACCCGTTTACAACCCGAACCCGTTTAGCCCTGACCCAGACCCGCTAACTTCGTGTCGGGTCCGAAATTGCCAGACCTACTCAGTTGGGATATGGGTATAAACCCGGACTGGACTATTAATATGCTTGGATCAACCCGTTTATGGCCGAAACCTGATTAGGTCAAGCCCAAACCCGCTAATTTCAGATCAGGTTCGAGTCAAGTTGGCGGGTCGTGTAAAGGATTGCCCCCCTTAGGTATCCTGCCCCTCGATCTTTCCTAAAGCGATACTAACCACCACAGATGTGTAGTAGACCTCGATTAGCACTTAATCCTCGGCCACCACATGGGCGTATCAGTTTGCAGGTTGCAGAAGCACCATAACAAAACAAAGAAACAATGCAGAAAAATTTGCATTTGCATTTCGAACCTGCGACCGCCCACCGAAATGAGAGCAGCGGCATGTGAACTCCATCCGTCACTAGCATTTGGGGCTTGAAGGAATAAAGAATATCCTCCTTTCCCGGTAGCCTGAGCGGGCGTGGATCGACATAGGGGCGCAACTTGGGTCGGATAAATCTAATAACCAAACCAACCCGACCTAAATGGATCAAGTTAATTCGGATATTTTGACAACTAATCATGGTCGGTTCAGTTCTTATTTTTCTAGACCCAACTAAAACTGGCCTGGGCTGGGTGAGGGCTTGAGTACCCGAACCCATCCGAGAATCTGACCCACATTTAATACATTTTACATTATCTATATTAATTATTTTTATTAGAATATTCAATAATCATTTTTATTAAAATTTCCAATTACTCATTGCTTTACAACGTGAGCCTTGAGTTATGTCTTTGATTGCCTACCTTAACTAAAAATTGTCTAGGGGTGCAATTTGTGTCGGATAAACCTGAAAACCGAACCAACCCGATCTAAATGGATCAACAAAATTTCTAAGGGTGCTTCTTCTCCAAACAAAGCATTCAATTCCGCTTCAAAGACCCCTTCGACTTCAATCTTCACTCCGTGAAAGATGGCCAGCAAGGTCCGTTACTTCGTTGAAGAATTCTAGTCGTCAAAAATCTTATGTGAACTCGATCTTCTCTCAAAAGAACCATAAACATATATTTATATGACCCCTCCAAAGTATCTATTGGAATTTGGAAACGCCAAACCAGTGGCAACTCGTCGACAACGTGTGCACGATTGACCAATCGTGTGCACGATCGAGATGGTTGAAAAATAAGTGAGAAATATCATTCGCATGATCGCCTCAGTCGTGCGAACAACTTGTTTGTTTCTTTTCTTTTAGCCTCCTGATGCGAGTCCTGAGCTCTCAGGATCGTGTGCACGGCCTGGGCAACCTACCTGTCTCACAGAATCTTTGCAAACTTCGCCCAAGTAAATTGTGATTTTGTCCAGGATCGTGCGCACGACCTGCCTATGTCGTCGCTGAACAAGGATGGACCACAACAATCGCCTCCTCCAAACCCGGTGAAGGGGAGATTCCCAAATACTAATCGTGTCATTCCAATAAGCTCCGAATAGTGCTTGAATTATTGTCGGGTGATCACATCGGTCATCATATTCGTTGGATTTCTGTCTGTGTGCACCTTGAGCAGTTGCATCGATCATTGACGTGCAGCAATTTCAGGGTGAAGAGCCAAGGCCGGCCTTGAGTATGGGCACCATGGGTGACCGCCCGACACAATTAGAGGGGCCCCAATTTTTTAATTTATACTTTAGGACAAATTGGACACCTAGTACCAAAGACTGAGAAACTGCTCAAAGGAGGCCCGTCCCACATTGCAAGAAAGACCCCCAATCTATGGGCTTTTGCTTTATATTTGGGCCCATAACCCAAACTTATAGTTGTAAGCTCTGTACAGGACCCAGCATGCAAAATAATTCTGCTCAATACCCATTAAAACTACTCATTTTCGAAACGGTGAAATGTCAGTGCCGAAAATCTACCAAGTTACCAAAAAAAGATCTTACCTTTATCTTTCTAGTGCGATCTCTCTCTAGTTCGCTTGGTGACTGTGATTCTTCAACCGTTCAAGGACCGCCATCCTCGATTCCTCTGGTCCTCTTGACAGTGCTCTCCCTCTTGACTTGTTGTAACGCAATGTGACCGCCCACATATTATAGCCCCACAGCCACAGGCCACAGATGTCAGGCCAAAGTCTCTTCGTATGTGTGTGCTTGTGACCAGCGACTAGCAACCACTCATGGCCAACGCTCTGCAATAGCGATTATCCTCTCTCTCTCTCTCTCTCTCTCTCTCTCTCTCTCTCTCTCTCTCTCTCTCTCTCTCTCTCTCTCTCTCTCTGCGCTCGCACTTTCTCACTCGCTCTCCGTGTTTGTGTTTGTGACCGGCAACCACTCATGGCCGGCAGCTTTTCAACAACAGGCTTTTCGCGTGCTCGCTCTCCGTGTGTATGTTTGTGATAGGGTCATCTCGAATCTGACTTTGATCATTGATTAGCTAATCGTTATTCACTCGAGTCCAAGGTAATTTTAGTTTTAATTTTCTTTCTATAATTTTGCTGTCTGAAAATTTTAATTATGTTAGTTTTAATTCAATAAGGTATATAAAGTAATACTTTGCTTCTATTATTATTATTTTTTTACTACTATGTTAGTTTTATGCCTATTAGTATGTATAAAAGGGTTATATTTTCGATCTTCGCCCTAGGCCCCAAAAGTCTCAGAACTGGCCCTGCGAAGGACGCAGGAGGATTCAGACGCAGCAGGTCGTCGACAAACGACGGATGCTACGTGATCGTGAGCAGTGGCCTAGAAGAGGCCACAGGTATGGCTGCTAGCAGTAGCATGCAAAGTCACCGACAAGCGGCTTGTCCAAGAACCGACAAGTGGCCTAATGGAGACGTCAACGAGCGGTTAGAGGAGGTGCTGATGGGTGCCTAGTACTGAGCACGTTGACGTGCGATATTGTAGCGTTCTAGGGCGATGGACGCAGAGCACTAGCTACGATGTTGTAGCGGGTCGTCGACGGACGATGGATGCTCTGTGATCGTGAGCAGTGGCCCTGGAGAGGCCACACGCATGACTATTGGCAGCAACATGCTGGAGGATGCGCCGATAGGTGCCTAGTGTTGAGCACCATTGATGCGGTGGTTCCGGGGCGATAGACCCGAGAGGCAACGGACGCAGATCGAGCACGGGTTGTGAGGTTGCAGCGAATTATCAACAAGCGATGGACCGAAGCATCAAAGGGCTGAACACTTGCCAGCCCCCATCTCATCGATCGAGACAAGGGTAGGAGGCACTCCTCATGCACAACCTGGCCACATTCCGGCCCGACTAAGTCTGATTGGGTGGAACCTCGCTCTGATACCACTGTTGGATACCCTCTCGCCCCAAAATCCAGATAGTAAGGAGAAGTCCACCAAAGGTCCAGAGGGTATATAAAGACACCACCGCCCATCCCCTAGTCAATGTGAGACTAAACCCAATAATCTCCACCTCACATGATACCAGGACTAAACACACGTCCTCGGACACAACCTGGTCACTTAGTTTCCGGCCCGACTAAATCTAATTAGACGGAACCTCGCTCTGATATCACTGTTGGATACCCTCTCATCTAAAAAACACGGGTCTTATGGGAATTCCACCATAGAGTATATAAAGACACCAACACCCAACCCCCTAGCCAATGTGGGACTAAACCCAACAAATTAGGGTTCTCTCTACTAATGCACCATGTGTTCAAATTTGAAACATGTGGCTTGTTTGTATTGGTGGGTCACGCTACCGGCTATACAACCGGTCAACGATTTTTTTTCTCGACAGTCCTCGAAGGAAAATCCTTTGTTTCTCCAGTCCATACCAGACCACTGCTTTTCAGTGTGGGGACGAAAGTCCTTACAAACCGGCACCGACATAATGTCTTTCTTAAAACTTTTACTGCACATTAGGACCATCAGGGACGGAATCAGGATTTTATATTGTGAGGGGCTAAAGCATAATAATTTTATATACACAGGACCAAAGCATGAATAAAAAAATATTATACACTAAAATTCAAACCTTTTAATATATAATTTAAAAAATATAATTGAAGGGGGGGGCCTTGTCCTTACATAGTTCTAGGGGTGGCAACGGGTCGGTTCATGTCGTGTCTAGTTTCAGGTCGTGTCCAAAACTTCTAGACCCGGATCCGATCTGTTTAACTAACCGTGTTTAGATCCTAAACCTGTACCCGACCCATTTATAAATAGGTAGACCCGATAAGACCCGACCGTTTACCACACGGGTCTATCCAGTTGACCCGACCCGACCCAGTCCGACTCGATCTGACCCGACCCGATAGACCCGTTGGTACTACATATTACAGTATCGGATTACGGGTAGACCCGATCCGACACGACCTGTTGAATTTTAAACGGGTCTTCCCAGGTCTATTGTGTCCAGACCCTAAACCCGCACCCGACCCATTTATTAAACGGGTCTATCGTGTCAACCCGTTTACAACCCGAACCCGTTTATCCCTGACCCAGACCCGCTAACTTCGTGTCGGGTCTGCCGTGTCGGGTCCGAAATTGTCAGCCCTCAAACTGACCTCGGATTGTGGTAGAGGAAACCAGCTCCTCTCGAGCCAGCTCCTCTGGAGTCTTGCGTGTCAGGTCTTGGATGCGTGGCTTCCGTGCTTGAACGGTGCGGATTGATCGGTAAGACTAGAAGAAAGCACCAGCTTGAGGAGAGTAATCACTCGTGGTTGGATGGGCATGCAGGTCGCTTGTGAGATGGTTGATGCCTCCCCCACCAACCCCGGATTTCTATCCATTATGGTCTTCCAAGTTCCAACACATTCATAACATATAATGGTTTGGAGTGATGAGTAGCACATGCATCATTCCTCTCTCTCTCTCTCTCTCTCTCTCTCTCTCTCTCTCTCTCTCTCTCTCTCTCTCTCTCTCTCTCTCTCTCTCTCTCTCTCTCTCTCTCTCTCTCTCTCTCTCTCTCTCTCTCTCTCTCTCTCTCTCTCTCTCTCTCTCTCTCTCTCTCTCTCTCTCTCTCTCTCTCTCAATTTGTTGAGAGAATCTTTTGGTATATACAAAGTGTCGACTCTTGAATATCCGCCTCCCCACAAAACCGGTTTGTAAGAGAAGGCCCAAGACATATATTTAAATACAATATCACCGAGCCCCTTAACGATATGTGACTAAAATACCCAAAACAAAGTTAAATAATGTACTATATTATTGAGTAAGAAATTCCTTGTGCATGCTTAAAGCTAACACCAACTCAATTCTCCCATCTTTCTAATAAATCGATAATATACCATCCATAATATAAACTCATCATCATCATCATCATCATCATCCGTATTAAATCCAATCAGGATGAACAGAAGAAAGATTGGCAAGAATTTTCTAGTCCGCTATCAACCTGATGTCAATCTTCTACGATTACGAAGAGAAATCTGATAAAGTAACTTGGCAAGATAGGGTCATTGCCGGATTACCTAATCCCAAGTGGCGGATGAAGAGACCTATATCTTATCAGTTATATAGTTTAAGCTTGCGCAAACAATGTTTTTAAAGAGCGCTACTATTCAGCCATCCGGTTTTTTATCTAGATCGGGCAATCATGATGTGGCACCTAATCACAGCCCTCCATTTATCTACCAGTAGGGCTGAGTGTGATACACCTGTCGGGGCTGGGTGCGACCGACGGCTGTGATCAGGTGCCACATCAGCAGGATGGCTGAGATGCATTTTTCATTTTTAAACCAAAAGCTGAATAAAACAACATTCTCATGGAACAACATAGACTCATCATGCCCAGTTGTCATTCCTCGTTGAGTGGGGTTTCAATTCCGAGCTCCTACGTGGGTGCCCATGGTATTGTCATTTCATGGGTCCCACGGTATATTATCTGTATAACTTAAGAAAGAAGGGTTAACTTTGAGTGGAATCGACCGTACGATGGCACGTGCATTCTCCGAACGGCTGTGATGTCATACGACCCAAATTTGGAAGACGGGAAAAAGTCGAGAATATATTACTAGGGGTAGCACTTTTTTTAGGGGCAGCTGCACACTACCAAGGACAGCCCACATCCTTACCCTAACCTTCCTCTCCAATGCAAGCTGCCGCCCACCACCGCTACCCATGCAGGTCGTTGCCCGAGTGCCCGTTCACAAGCTGGACCCGTGCAGGTCGACGCCCGTCCACCGCCGCCAATTCACCACCATGTCCTCCCTCCTCCTATTTGTCCTCCTCTTTTCCTCCCTCCTACTCTCGTTCAAGTCAGGCCTCTCTAATGTCATTCGGTCATCAGGCCGAATGCATCTACAACCAATTCAACCACTGTTGAGAACTCAGCCTCCGTTTGCTGAATCAACTAAAGATGCACTTGGCCTCTAATTATTGCGACTCATATTGAAACTACCAAGAGAGAAGGTAGGAAGAAAAAAAAGGAAGGAAAGAGGAGGCGATGGCAATGGTAGAGGTGGATTGCATGGGTTGGCGGAGACGGGTGCCGCCCTATACTTAATGGACAGCGGCGGTAGGCTTGGTTGGCGTAGGGTGCAAGTTGGAATTTTTTTGTGAGCGTGTGGGAAGAGAGGGGGGTTGCCTCTAGTAATTCGTATTTAATTATAAAGAGGAGACGATTCTGCTTTGATTAAGTCTTGTCAAAAAGGTACATCAAACCATACCCACAAAGTATATTTAATTATAAATATTAAAAAAAAAAACATATGCAACAGCATCATACAACTACCACTCCCTTTCCTCCAACGAAAAAAAAAAAAAAAACATAAATAAAAAAATTAAAGAAAGAAAAGAAAGCTCCACTCACCCTACTTTTTCTTTTGAACTGCTGTGTACCTGGCACTGGACTTGTCCAGCTTTGCAAGCCATGATCTCTACCACACCCTCATCATGGGGTGGCTGACCCACCACCCCATCTCTCCATCATCTACCTTGCCCTACAGGAAAGGAGATGATAATGGGCTCCCACAAAGAAAAAGAAAAAAAAAAGAAGGAAAGCCCACAAAAACACTGGGCTGTGGACTGCAGACTCCACCATTGTCTGCTAACATTGAACAACCTAAAGCAATCAGCAACCATAAAGAAACCAAGAGCAGCCTGCCTATTGGCCTGACCCAAACTTGCACATGGCACAAGATTTAGCCATTCCCACATCACCATGGATCATCCTCCTGTGCTGGCACTGGCTTCGCAACGTAGCCGTTGGTGGCCGAATCCAACTTCAAACCACCAGCAGCTCTGACTAAGCACCTCCTATCAAACACATGAAACGAAACCAGATCATTTGTTAGCTTTCTTCCGATAATTCCCCGATGATTTCGTTTCCGAATGGCTGTTCAATGTACATGGAGAACGCAAATACGAGTCGGGTGCTGAATCTTGCAACACGAGCAGTAGAAATCATTAGAAGATACCATAATGAGGAGGTAAAATTGCTGATCATATGGAGAAGATTGAAGGAAACCTGATCACCTTTGGGTTTGTGGTGATTAGTCCGATAGTGAAGCGAGCGCATCGCCCGCACTCTTCACACGGAGCTCCACGTTCCTCAGATCACGAAGGTGCTGCAGGATCTCTTGAAGAAGATCCATCCCCTTGTCTCCTTTCTTCAAGGAGCTGACACAGTGCTTGAGAAACTCTCTATCAGCCTCGAGAGCCTGTAGCCTCTCATAGACATTATCGACCTCCCCTGCAATGGCGAGCTTCTTGTGATCTATTGTCAGCTTAGAAACGGATTCCGGTGAAGTATTCGTTTCCTCTTGCTTGCTGCATTGCTTGCCTTCATGCTCCATACTAACGGCATCAAACAGAGGAAGAAGCCTCTTTCCTCTACAACCGATGCACCTTTGTTCGCAATGAAGCTTTCCATTAGTATCCGGATCAAGTGGCATACCATTCACGATACCAAATGCAATTTCATAATTGGGCGAAGCCTCGTGATCCCCGTTTAACCCATGACCGTTTTCTTCGGAGAAATGATCCATAGATTCCAAATCAGTGGAGGGCTGCTGATCATCGAATGTGAAGAGTTTCTCCTCCAATGCCTTGAGTTGCTCAAGTATTGAGAGCCTCTCTTCCTCAAAATCACTTAAGGATTCATCGAGTGTAATCAGATGCTTGGCAGCCTCTGGCAATGCCCCGGAACTTAAGACAAAATCAGCAGAAGAATTTTGATTACCGTCGTTGTTAAGGCTGTCGAAACACTCGTTGCCTTCGTGGAAATCAAAAGAGAGACCATCGCTATCTTCAGCACCACTTGATGAAGCGGAAGAGGTCTCGCTCCTGCCATTGGCCTTACTCGCCATCCTCCGCCTCTCTTTGGCCTCGTAAATAAGGACCTTCCTCCTATACGCTTCCAGCTCCTTCTCTAAATCATGTTTCTCCTTCTCCCTCTTCATCATGAGCTCATTCAGTAGTTGCAACGCTTCCTGATCATACTCTGATTGTTCATCCATCATCCTCTGGTATTGAAGCGCTTCCATCTGCATCGCAGCCTTCTCTTCTTGAAGCCTAGTTATCATCGCCATGGTTTGGTTGGTGGCGATCGCAGAAGCACTCCTTTCTTCTTCTAATTCAGCATACAGTGCACTCAGGGCTTGTCGTTCAGCTCTCAGTGCTGATTTAAGGCCATCCATAGTCAATGCATCGCTCCCTTCGATCTCACTAGCAACACTTCCATCTAAAGACTCGGTCCCGGGCTCTCTCCTTTCAAAGAAAAACCTCCTGTGTAGAGCATGGATTCCCTCAATAGAAGTAGGGGTCTCGGGCGTCCTCTCCTCTTCAACCTCATTATTAAGTTCCGGACATATAGATGGATGGTCGGTGCCTCGTACAACCATCTCAACGGGATGAATCTCAATTAAATGAGAAGAAGAAGGATCGAAGCTCGTATCACGGTCTTTATCGGTTGTTTTATCACAATTTTCAGAACATGGCACAGATATCGTCTCATGGAAGTGAGGCTGATCGATCTGTTCCTGGTCACAGATCTCACTCCCTATTGATATCTCACAGTTAGCCTCACCATCCATGGCCTTGCTGTCATCTTCAGAATCTGTATTTATGAACCAGGTACTTATGTTTCAAAGGACCATTGCAGCAAAGAAAACAAGCACAGATATATAACAACAATAACAACAGATCAAGAGAAGAGCAACCCTTTGATTTAAGAAAGAAAATTATACCTTGTACTTCACCAGAGTCCTCTGCAGCAGCCAATGCTTCCACTTCAACATCAACATCAATTTGAGAAATTTTCGTAATTGCTTCGGGCATAGCACATTGATAATCATCTAAGCAATCCCCACTGGATTCCTCGGCTGGAGGCACCGAAGCATACTCTTCGACGATATGAGCCATTTCACCAATCTGAGAACTGCCCCGGTCATTAATTTCAATAACTGGCGCCAATGCTGTTATCGGCTCCGTGAAATCTCTCTCCAATGAATTGTTCTCAAGCTCCCCATCATCTTCTCCCCCGGTGGATGATGCAAAGAAATTCTCAGCCAAAGTAGTGATATCGATCAATTCTACTGAAACCAAACGCCCCTTGTCGAATATGTCATCCGAACGCTGAGTAGTAACCGCATCTAAGGAATCATCCTCCACTGCAGTGCATGTATTGGAAGACGGAACAAGGGCTTTGCCTTCTTGATCGTGCTCCTCCGGTATTCCAGCACCCGTCACGCCTTCTCCTTCAGCTTGTTCTCCATCCTTCTCTGCCTCCCCTTCGCCACCATCGGGAGAAACCACCCGATCATCTTCCTCCGCTTCAGAGCCTAGGGTCTCACCTTCATTGGGGCCTTCGGAAATCTCTTCCAATCCCTCCTTTACAGAATTCCCTTTCTGGGTCATCTCCAAAACACCCCAAGAAGGCTTGAGCACGAGATAGGGCGAGTAGAACTCGCTCTCGAGGATCACATCACAGCAGGAGCACCGCAGATCCTTCTCCCCTGCCTCGCTCCGCTTCATCCAGGAGAGCACGGCGACGGCCCGATCGGCCTCGGCCGGCCGCGACGAGGAGCAGTCCTCGCACATGTCGCTGGCCTCGGCCAGCTTCCGGTGGTGGGAGCAGTAGCACAGCCTAGAGACCTCGGCGGCATGGGCATCGCAGAGGAGATCGCGGTAGGACTTGCCCGGCTCGAAAAGGTGTTCGACCCGGGAGCAGAAGATGCACGGTGGCCTGAGGCCGAAGAAGGCGGCGAACTTGGCGGCGAGGTAGGAGAGCAGGGCGTTGAGGAGGAGGAGGGCTATGAGGGTCCATTCGAGGGCTGTGTACACGATGATCACCGCCATCCTGTTGGTGTTCCGGTGCAAGATGGTTGCAAACCTGTTGGCCGCCATGGATCCTCCTCCTTGTCGAGAGCCCCTTCCGACCTCTTTTCGGGCTCTGATCGGATTGAATTGGGGCTGAAATTTGATGGGTGGAATCGGATTGATGGGTTATTTACAAAGAAACAGGAGAGTGGGAGATGGGTGTCGTTAGGGTTTGTGAGGGAAGGGAGGTATCTCAATGGAGATGGAGGAAAAGGGGGGAGGATGCCGAAAGAGACCAGAGAAATGCTCAAGTCAGAGAAGGGGGAGGGGGGTGTTGAAGGTGGCCCAAAGCTAGGTTTTGGTGGGGGGTAGGGACACAGATGAAATGTCCCAATCAAGAGGGAAGAGGAATGGGGGTATTAGGGTTTAGGAGGGAGGAGAGAAAGGGAAAGGAGAAAAAGGTGAGATTTTGTTCATAGGTTGCAGTAATCTCCTATCCAAGTTTCCAACAGGAAAGAGACACTAGCAACAATTTAAACCATAGTTTAGGTGGTTTTTTTTCTATTTTAATATGTAGGTAAGACTTACAACACATGTAGCATTCTGAAAAAAAAACTTGGATGGAAAGGCCCTACATCATAACCCCGTAGGGATAGCTATTATCGTCTGCCATACAACAAACACCTGACAATTATTTTGTAAGGGTCATCGCAATGCTCAGTGTGTCGCGCCTTAGCAAGCTTCCCCATGTTGCTATGCGGAGACACCTAAATCAAATGCATAAACAAAAGAAAGAAGAAAAAAAATCTCCCCACTACCCCGAACGAGTCTCGGTATCACCTACGGACCGAGTGTCCCTACTAGCCAAAGTTAGCCACCACAGAGGGAAGTTGCCGCGTCTTTATCACCGCATGAGTAGTATCTTCACTACATTGGATAGTCGATATGCAATCCCATAAGTAGTGTTCTCTTTGAAGTTATTTGTTCCTAGATCTTTTATCTTCAACTAGATTATTTATTTAATGCATAAAATCTTTTTTATTTTAAAACCATAAAATTCGTGAGTAGAAGGCTAAATTTTGAAAAAAAAATTAATTTTTCTATTTTTTATATATTTTTTGGACAAATGTCAATTTTCTATTATTTTTATTTTATAAATTTTTATTAGATGATTTTAATATGATATGTAAATATTATTTTGGGTGGCACATGTAAAATATGGTAATAAACAATTTATAGTATATTTTTAAGGTAACGTCATTCATTTCCCACGTAATCACCCTAGCTAGTTCTTCTTTAATCCCCTCATCTCATCTCTTCGACCCCCTAGCCTATATATATTTGGAGCTAACTCGGCCTACAAACCTCAACCCACAATGCCATGGCTTCTTCCCTCACATCATGCATCCTCCTCAGTCTATGGACAGTGACGCTACAAACCCTTGCCATCAACACAGGCTTATCCACGTCACCGAATATCGTCACCTACATTGTCCAAATGGACCTATCAGCCATGCCTCCAGCCTTCTCTAATCACCACGGTTGGTACACCAATGTGCAATGTGATAAAGGGATTGATCCCCCCCTCGGGCGCACGTGCCCGCATTCACACACATCCCCCCTACTATCACTATGGATGTTGGAAACAACAAACTTGATGAAAGTAGATAATCTTTTTTTTTTTTTTTTTTTTTTTGGGGGGGGGGGGGGGGGGGGGGGTGTTAGCTAAAGAAACCCTAGCAGGAAAAAGAAAAAATAAAACATTCCCTTGCAATCTCGCTCTATTCAACTTCTCTCTTCACTCTCTTTTTTTAAATTCTAGTCCATGTCTCACAACATGCTCTTTCTCCACCGCATCCCCACGTCTCTTTTTCTTTGTTACACAGGAGAGAGACAACTAGGGTTTGGAGAATGACAGATAATTCTCATTAGTCACATAGCCAACATATATATAGACAATACAAGTATATACCCGTGGGAAAGCCCCTCCGTGTAGCAGTGGGAAACAATACACAATAAATACATTAACACCCCCCCTCAAACTCACGGTGGGTCAACCTCTGAGGGTTTGCGAATAATAAACCAAAAACGAGGAGATGAATGAGACTTTGTGAATAAGTCAGCAATTTGCTCTATCGAAGAGACATAGGGTAGAGAGATAGTCCCAACCTCGTACTGCTCTCTGGAGAAATAGCAATCTATCTCAATGTGCTTAGTCCGCTCGTGAAACACCGGATTACTGACAATCTGAATAGTACTCTTATTGTCACAATGAAGAGCAGTGGGTCCCGAGGTATCAACACCATGATCTTAAAGAAGACGTCAGAGATTAACGATCTCCTTAGTAGTAGTGGCCATGGCACGAAACTCGGCCTCAGTACTGAAGAGAGAAACCACCTTCTGCTTCTTGCTCTTCCAGGAGATAAGAGAGTCACCAAGAAACATGCAATAACCAGTAGTCGGGTCCCTTGCCCAGTCGGCATCAGAGTAAGCACGAAGAGCCAGAAAGAAGGATGACAAGAAGAAGAGCGACCGAGTGATAGTGCCTCGAAGGTACCGAAGAGTCCGAAGAAAAGCAGCGTAGTGAACATAGTAAGGGGCATCCACAAACTGACTGAGAACACTGACTACATGAGCAATATTCGGTCTGGCGATGCAGAGATAAACTAGCTGACCAACTATCTCGCGATAACTGGTAGGATCTGTGAGGTGCTCACCATGGGCGGGGCAGATTTTCACATGAAGCTCAAGAGGAGTGTAAACGGTATGGCAATAAGAGAGTGCAGCTGGAGCAAGAATGTCAGCTGTGTACTTCTGCTGAGAAAACAGAATCCCCCTAGTGCTCTTAGCAACCTCCAGGCCATAAAAATAACGCAGAGAACCAAGATCCTTCACTGAAATTGACTCCGAAGATGCTCCTAAATGGAGGCTATGGCACGGGTGTCATCACCTGTAAGAATCATGTCATCGACATAAAGAATGATGATGGATCGGTCCTGGGGAAAAGTCCGCACAAATATAGAGTGGTCTTAAAAGCTCTCCATAAATCCGATTTCAGTAACTGCCCAACGGAAACGCTCAAACCGGGCACGAAGAAACCTGTTTGAAGCCATAGATAGCTTAACGAAGACGACAAACAAGCTGAGAACGTGTGCTGAGGCCGGGAAGAGGTTGCATATAGACAACCTCGGAGAGATCACCATGAAGAAAAGTATTTTTCACATCCATCTATGATAGGGACCAACCTCTAGCAGTAGCAATAACAAAAAGAGTCTGAATAGTGGTCATCTGAGCTACTGGAGCAAACGTCTCATCATAATCAATCACATATTCCTGAGTGAAACCTTTAGTAACAAGACTGGCTTTGTACCAGTTAATAGAGTCATCTGAGCGATGCTTGATCATTTGCAGCTGATAAGCTCAACACGAGGAAGCAAAGGCACAACCTTCCATGTCTGAGTCTGCGCAAAGGCCTGAAACACCTCAGCCATAACCTGCTGCCACACAAGGTACTGCAATGCCTCTCTGTAAGACTTGGGCTCTATGTCATATGAAGGGCAGTAAGGTAGGCAAAGAACTGAGGTGAATAGGACGTGACAGTGATAAAACCAAAATGATCAGGGAAGTAGCCAAAGTGGTCGGGAAGATGACGCTCGCATTGGGGGTAGTGAGGAGGAGTGCGAGGATCCACATCCGGTAGATGGAGGCTGCTCGAAGTGGACGGAGTACTAAAGGAGTCACTGGCAGATGAAGGCGTGGCAGGTAGCATAACAGATGGATGAGAAATAGGCAGAGGAGACGAGGGATTCGAAGGAGATGAATGACTCAAATGAATAGAAGGAACGACCATGTGAGCATAAGGTAAAGACTCAAAAGCAGGGGCAGGATGAGGAGCCGTAGAATGAGAGGGTGAGACAGGAGGAGGCATGGTGGAGGAAGTAGAAGGAACCTCAAGGAATGTGAGATCTTGAGACGCAGAAGAGTAGTAAGGAACATCTTCAATAAAAGTGACATGTCGAGAGATACGAAGACGATGAGCAAGGGGGTCATAGCAACGATACCCCTTGTGCTCAGAACTGATTTCCAAGAGCACATATTTAGTGGACCTAGCTGACAGTTTGTTACGCTCATGAGAATGAAGGAGGACAAAATATGTACACCCAAAAGTACACAGCATGTTGTAATCAGGAGCGATGCCAAAGAGACGCTCATAAGGTGAAACACCTGAGAGGATAGAGAAATGGGTGATGTTAATGAGGTTGACGGAGGTCAAAATGGCGTCCACCCAGAAGGTGCGAGGAACGTATGAGGAGATAAGCTGAGCATGAGCTATCTCAAGAATATGATGATGCTTTCGCTCTGCAATGTCGTTCTGCTCATGAGTATGAGGACAAGATTGTTGGAAGAGAGTCACATGGGATTGAATGATAGAACGCAATGTAGAATAGAGATACTCACAGTCGTAATTGGATCTAAAAGTTTTAATACGAACATGAAACTGAGTATAAACCATGGCGGTGAAGGTCTGATAGACTTCGGGAATGTCAGAACGCTGATGAAGGAGATACACCCATGTGAAACGTGAATAATCATCAATAAAACTAACATAATAACGATAGTCATTCATAGAAGAAAAAGAAGCAAGAACCCAAATATCCGAGTGCACTAGATCAAACGGACTACAGGACTGCGACAAACTGATAGAAAAGGGGCTAGCAGAATGCTTAGCCAACTGACATCCCATGCAAAAAGAAAGACGAGAAAAGGAATCACAGCCTAAAGTATCTGATCAGAAAAGACTTTTAAGTCAAGGTTCAGACACATAACCTAGTCTCTTGTGCTACAGGTCGACATCAGAAGAGGCAGCACTACAGACGACCGAAGAAGAGACAGGAGGTAGATAAAGATACTCCAGGTGATATAGGCCACCAACCCTAGGAGCAGCACCAATCCTCTGTCCCGAGCGTGAATCCTGCACAACACAAGAAGATGAAGAGAAAGTAACTGTCAGGCCGGAATCACAAGGGCTACTAAGAGAGATCAAGTTCATGCAAAGCTGAGGAGCGTGTAAAACAAAAGGTAAAGAAAGAAAACCAGAAGTGATGGACCCAGTCTGCGAGATGGCTAGAAGAGAGTCATTCGCAGTGTGGATCGGAGGAATGCGGTGGACAGGAGAACATGCTATAAGAATGGAGTGGTCAGGGGTCATGTGGTGAGAGGCCCCAGAGTCCATAATCCAAGGTACAAAGGTACCCGAGGTGACAGAGAAGGTAGAGAAACCGGAGGAACTTAAAGGACCGAAGGCAGGCTGCAGAAGGAGCTGCTCAAGGCGCATCTCGAGATGCTAAAGGTGATTCGTCATAGTAGTTGCAGTAGACGTGGGGCTATGAATAGTAGTTATGATGCTAGCAACGACAGCAGCAGGGCGACCACGGTGAGGTGGACCAGCACGCTTCTCCGGGTGGAGAAGCCAATAAGAGTCGATCGTGTGCTTCGTCTTGCCACAGTAGGTGCACTTCCGAGTATCAGGCAAACCGGTGGGACGAGGGCCACCTCGAGAAGGAGAAACGGTAGGAGGAATTCTCGGCGGGGGGGGGGTAGCAGCTAGAACCCCCTCAAAGCTAGAGGAAATAAGGGCCCTGCGGGTAACCACGGTGCGAAGACGCGTCTCCTCGGCAAAAGTTCAACGACAATAGCATCGAGACGAGGAAGCGGATCTCAATGAATCAGCTGACCCGCAAGGGGAGGGAACTCAGGGCGAAGAGCCATCAGAAACTTGTAGAGTCGTCGCCATTCCTAAAAGAGCTGCAACTCTCGCCAGGAGGCACTAACTCTGGACACCTCCAACAGAGGGGGCTCCAAGGCTTGGAGCTCACGCCAATAGCCACGCATAAAGTTATGAAACTGCTGAATGGTCTGCTCCCCCTGCTGAGAAGACTGGGCCTGAGATAGGAGCTGATACTCGCGAGCCCCGCTTTGCTCCACAAAGCGCTAAGTAAGGTGGGTCCAGAGCTCTGCAGCAGTAGAGAAGGTGACAAGATTTGCACGAAGAGAGTGATCGACCGAGGCAACTAGAAAAGCACGAACGTGTCGGTCACAAACTTTCCAAGAGTCAGAAGACACAGAGTCAGAGGTCGCTATAGGAGCAGGAGTGGATCCTTCAAGGTGCCCGCATAAGACACGGCCATCCAGAACGCTCCGGACTGTAGCCGACCACATAGTCTAATCTGCAATGGTCATAAGTTGAAAGTCTGTAGATATTGGGAGGAAGTCCCTTGTTTGCTCGATAGGAGTCTTCGAGAACTGAACAGAGGACACTCCGGACAGAGTCAGAGGTCGCTGTAGGAGCAGGAGTGGATCCGTCAAGGTGCCCGCATAAGACAGCCATCCAGAACGCTCCGGATTGTAGCCGACCACGTAGTCCAATCTGCAATGGTCATAAGTTGAAAGTCTGTAGATACTGGGAGGAATTCCCTTGTTTGCTCGATTGGAGTCTTCGAGAACTTAACAGAGGACACTCCGGACAGAGCGGAGGACACTCCGGACGGAGCAAAGGACTGATCAAAAAATGCCATCTAGGAACGAAATTAGTATAGGGGTGCAGGCTAGGGTGCGGGCGCAGGGGCCAGATCGGATTAGGGCCGGGCGTAGGAGCATAGATCGGGCTTTGGTGAGCTAATTTGACCATAAGCCCTAAGTTGACCACAAGACGGTGCTCCTATGAGCCGCAGGGCTAAGGTGTGGGCTAGGGTGCAGGCTCCTATGAATTGCACAACAATCGTGCGCCTGTGCGGGATAGGGAGCTCGGGTACCGGTGCAACGACAAACTCCGGCGCAGTGACAATCTCCGGAGCAGGGCTGGTGCTGGTCGCAGATCCTGTAACGGTCGAAAGCAAAGCAGCAGGGCAGCAGACCGGTCTTCTGTGCAGATCGGGCTCCGGTGTGGGCTCTGGTGCAAGATCAATGGCACCGGACGGTAGCAGCACAGGTCGGCGGTCTTCGGTCCGAGATTGAAAGCAGAGCAGGGCAACAACGGCTCCAGTGCGAGATCTGCAGCAACGGACGGCGGGCGCGGCGTAGGGCCAGAAGCAGAGTAGGGCAGCGGGCCGGTCTTCGGTGCAGATCGCACTTTGGTGCGGGCTCTGATGCGAGATTTGCGGAAGCAGACGGCGGGCGCGACACAGGGCGTAGGGCACGATCGGCAGGCGCAGTACATGGCACAGGGCACGATCGACGGGCGCAACACAGGGCACAAGGCCGATTGTGGGAGGATGTGGACAGGTACGGACCGAGCGGTGCAGGATCAAGATCACACCTGCTCTGATACCATGTTACACAGGAGAGAAACGGCTAGGGTTTGGAGAAAAACAGCTAATTCTCATTAGTCACATAGCCAACATATGTAGAAAATACATGTGTATACCCGTGGAAAAGCCCCTGCGTATAGCAGTGGGAAACGATACACAATAAATACATTAACATTCTTCACCATTTGCCATGCGTCGCTCTTCTTTTTCTCTCTTTCATGCCCAAAATCAGACTTCATCTTCGATCTAGAAGTGATCATCTTAACTAAATAGATACTGAAACTGAAACCACCTCCACCTGAATCTACAAATTGGTGGCCGTCTGCTCACAGACTCTCATAGTATAAAAGCAGAGGTGGTGACCTTCTTTCGACAGCGATGGGCTCGAGCTGCTGAGGTGCACCTTCATTTGCTCGAAGGTCTGCTGGTTGAGGGCTCGGCGGGCATTACATCAGAGGTGAATGAGTTCCTTACCCGGATTCCAGATTATGGTGAGATCATCATGCACGTACTCTTTGCCGCTCGGGGTAACAAACCTCCCTGTCCGGATGGATTCAATGGTGAATTTTATAAGGAGTTTTGGAATATTATTGGTGCGGGATGTCCAGTAATTTTCCGCTCAGGCATTATGTCTAGGAGATGGAATGACATGACGGTGGTGCTAGTTCCTAAGTCCTCGGAGCCAGCAAAGTCTACTGATTATCCACTAATCAACCTTTGTAACCAGAATTATAAAATTCTCTCCGATATTATTGCGAATCGGTTGCGCATGTCTTTCTTCCTCGCAGGCGTATTCAGGATAATGCCATCCAAGCACAGGAAATCCTTCATTCGATCCACGGGGCTCCCTTGCGGCGTAAAGGTGGCCAGCGGTTTAAAGAGCCTCCCGGAGTGGGGTTTTCGGCATTCGCACCCTATTCTAGGGAAGGAGGCTGGAGTAGGGAGGTTGCTGATGCTCACTTTAGAAGCATCACTTCACATCTATCCTTTCATCATCTATATTATAAACAATAGAAACATTGCTTATAATTAGGGGTGTCAATGGGTCGGGTCGGGTTCGTGTGTCGTGTCTAGTTTCGGGTCGTGTCCCAAACCCTAGACGACCCGACCCGTGTAACTAATCGTGTCTTGATCCAAAATCCATACCCAACCCGTTTATAAATGGGTAGACCCGATAAGACCCGTTTACCACATGGGTTTATTCAGTTGACCCGATCCGACTCGACCCGACCTAACCCGATAGACCCGCTGATATTACAGTATCGGATTGCGGGTAGACCCGACCCGTTGAATATTAAACTGGGCTTCCCAGGTCTACCGTGTCCAAACCCTAAACCCAGACCCGACCCGTTTATTAAACGGGTCTATCATGTCGACCCGTTTACGACCCGAACCCGTTTAGCCTTGACCCAGACCCGCTAACTTCGTGTCGGGTCTGCCGTGTCGGTCCGAAATTGCCAGCCCTACTTATAATAGATGTTTTTTTCTCCAGAAAAAATATCTATTATAAGTAATGTAGTTTTTTCCTTTTTGTTTTTTTTTTTTTTTTTTTGAGAACCCCTCCTAAAGGAGGGAGGGTTTGGCGGACCCCAACCAGAAATCATTAAAAGCTAAGATAACAGGTTGTTACAAAAACTGGTAGCCTCCGCCCCTAGTTTATCTCTCCATGGCACAATCCAAGCGCGGAAATTTTTTCCTTTTTGTTGTGTGAACAAAAGAAATTAGATATACCCATAGGCATGTTAGGAATGCGGGATTGATTTGGGTCGAAGTTTGTCTTGGGCTTCACAAAACACTCTTGGGCTGGGTTCGGGTCAGGCCTGAAATATTTAATTCGGGCCTGATTTGGGCAAATTTGGATCAGACCTGGGCTCGACATGGCCCGGCCCAAACCCAGACCATTTACAGCTCTATATATTTGCAACGTGAGGGGGTGTCACTGCATTTCCCCGAACCTCGGGGGAGGTTACTGAAATTTTCTACAATAAAAATTAAAAAAAAAAAAGAAGCACAAGCCAATGTGTTCGATATTTTATTCAAATTTTTAATACATTTGCAAATCAATTCAATTGACTAAATGGTTAGGAGCTTAAACCGATTGTTCTGGTCTTCATACTTTCACCCTTTAGGAGGTGCTTGGCATCATTCCAGAACCCTCTGTTTCTACTTTCAATTCCAGATTTTAAAAGTAACCGATAGTATTTGTTCTTGTGGAATGAAGAGTTGGAAAGGAGAATTTATCATTCCGTGTGTTCCTACGCCATCCAGGACGATGATGATGGAAAAACCGCACCGGCTCAATCACGAAACCGACGATTTCTTTCCCGTGAGATGAACCAAAGAGAGCAAACAACAATCCAATCACAAATGCAAAATAATTCAATCACAAGCAAAAAAGATGACTCGGGGATTTACGTGGAAACCCTCGCGGGAAAAACCACGGTGAGCAAATACTCGGAGCAAATGCTCGGGGGAGGGCTTCACTATCAAAGACGGCAAGCAAGACGAGAGTACAACCCGACTCCTTCTTCTTCCTCCTTCTAGATCTACACCTTTCCCCCTTCTAGGGCTCAACAAGTACAGACCCTAGCAAGCCTCAAGGAACATACCTCCTTACAAGCTTAAATCTGATCTATCCGCCGAAAATCAATCCCCAAGGAAATCTTCTACTCCCTTGTAGAAGAAAGCTCTCATTCTCCCTTAGAAAATCAGCCCTCAAACCCCTCTCCAAGGTTTCTCAAAGCCAACCCAAGCATCTCTCCAAAAGCCTCTTCAAAGAGCCTTAAAACATCCCAAAACGGGTCTGCAGAAAAAACATATCCGACCCGACTTCGCCCAAGCGGGTTTGCTGAATTTTCTGCTCATTTGTGACTAAGGAACTCGCCCGGGCTAGTCGGATCTCGCCCGGGTGACTCGGGTGCAAGTCCGATTAGGAAGGAGCTATGCTCCCCTCCCCTTTGGGTCTCCTCCATGGGGATGGAACCCCAACAATCTCCCCCTCCAGACCCATGGAGAGGAAGACGTCTTCAAAGCCATCAAGTGACGCCAATGAGCTCACAACATGCTCATGTTTATCTCGAGTCACCATCTTCGTTAGCATATCTGCCGGGTTTTTGCTAGTGTGGATCTTCTCAAGCACCATTTCATCCTCTTCAAGCACGTCCCGAAACCAGTGATAACGAACTGCAATGTGCTTGGTCCTCGGATGGTAGATAGCATTCTTGCTTAGCTCGATCGCGCTCTGGCTATCGCAATTGAGCTCATAAGCCTCTTGTTTCATCCCCAACTCTAGGAGGAACCTCTTCAACCATAGAAGTTCCTTGTCGGCCTCATTCACGGCAATATACTCTGCTTCGGTGGTTGACAGTGCCACACACTTCTGCAAACAAGACTGTCATAACACAGCTCCCCCTGAGAAGGTAAACACATAGCCAGACGTGGACCTCTTGCTATCAATGTCTCCTGCCATATCAGCATCTGTATATCCTGTCAGAGTCGGACTTCCCTTGCCAAAACACAATCGGTATTTGGAAGTCCCTTTCAAATATCTAAGTACCCACTTCACAGCCTCCCAGTGCCCCTTGCCCGGATTTGACATGAATTTGCTCAACATCCCTACGGCTTGAGCAATATCGGGCCTCGTGCACACCATGGCATATATGAGGCTACCAACGACAGACATATATGGAATCAACTCCATCTCCTTCTTCTCCTTCATTGTCTTCGGTGACAAGGCTAAGCATAGCTTGAAGTGACCTACGAGAGGAGTACTCATAGGCTTCGCCTCCTTCATGTGGCACCTCTCGAGCACCTTCTCAACATATGCCTCTTGAGATAACCAAAGTCGTCGACCGTTGCTATCCCTCACGATCTTCATGCCCAAAATATGCTGAGCAGGACCCAAGTCCTTCATGTCGAATGTCTTTGCCAAGTCTCGCTTTAGCTCCTTGATCAAACTAGCATCTTGTCCCACGATCAACATATCATCTACATAGAGCAAAAGAACAATGAACTTGCCTCCTTTGAATCTCTTGATGTAGACACAGTGATCTGCCGTTGTCCGCTTATACTTCTGAGAAGCCATAAAGGAGTCAAACTTCTTGTACCACTGACACAGTGTTTGCTTCAACCCATACAAGCTTTTATTCAAGCGGCACACTAAGTGCTCCTTGCCCTTTACCTCATAACCTTCCGGCTGCATCATATAAACCTTCTCCTTCAAATCTCCGTGCAAGAAGGCAGTCTTGACATCAAACTACTCGATCTCCAAATCAAGACTCGCCGCCAATGCTAACACGACCGAAATAGAAGTCATCTTCACCACGGGTGAGAAAATTTCGGTATAGTCAATACCTTGCTTTTGCTCAAAGCCCTTGACAACCAACCTCGCCTTGTATTTTGCAACATTGCCAATACTATCTCGCTTAAGCTTGAAGACTCATTTGTTCTTCAATACTTTCACCCTCTTCAGAGCCTCTATCAACTCATATGCTTGATTTTTCTCCAAAGAAGTCATTTCTTCATCCATTGCCTTCTTCCAATTTGCATCCTCCTTATCACTAAGAGCCTCCAGGAAGTCTTCAGGCTGCCCCTCATCTGTCACCATAATATACTCCTCCGAGGAGTACCTTTTCGACGATTGAGGCATCCTAGTCGACTTTCGGACTTGAGGCACTTCCGGAGGTAGGAGCTCGTCTTCATTACCAGTACAAGCATCATCTACCGGGTCTTCATAGGCTCCTCCACCGATCGGTTCAACAACCGGTGGGTCTTCATGAATCTCCCCCTCTCCATCATCCACCCCTTGGCTTGGTGGAGAGGAAATGGGAGTGGAATCATCGGATTCCTCTACACCTCCACCATGGACCTTCATGGTCTTCTCCAAATCGGCAATGGTCTCATCTTCAAAGAATACAACATCACGGCTTCGCACTATCTTCTTGGCCTTGGGATCATAGAGGCGATACCCAAATTCTTTATCCCCATAGCCAATGAACACGTATGGTGTGCCCCAATCGTCGAGCTTCGATCAATTCTCCTTTGGTACGTGCACAAAAGCCCGACACCCAAACACCTTAACGTGACGGTAGCTAACTTCCTTGCCGCTCCAAACCTTCTCCGGAATGCCACCCTCCAAGGGAACCGAGGGAGACCGGTTGACGATGTAGAAAGCGGTCACCACTGCCTCCCCCCAAAAGGTCTTAGGAAGCTTAGCCATAGATAGCATTGCACGTGCCTTCTCCATGAGTGTGCGATTCATCCTCTTCGCTATCCCATTGTGCTGAGGGGTGCGGGATACACTCTTCTCGTGCCGAATTCCATGCATAACACAATAGTCTTGGAATTTCTTTGAAACATACTCGCCTCCATTGTCACTACGGAGGCATTTGAGTTTCTTCTCTGTCTCCCGCTCAACCTTAGCATGAAACTTAGAGAAAGCATCAAATACATTACTTTTATTTGCTAGAAAGTAGACCCATACCTTGCGAGATGAGTCATCGATGAAGGTAAGAAAGTAGCGGCGTCCCCCGAGAGTAGCAACATCCATGGGCCCGCAAACGTCCGAATGGACAAGCTCCAACACTTCCTTCTTCCTCTCCGAGTGCCCCGAGAATGACACCCTATGTTGCTTCCCGATCAAACAGTCATCACAAGTGTCATAAGCCATAGAGCCAACCTGAGGTGTGATGAGCTTCTGCTTCTTCATCCTTGGGCTTCGCCTTACCCTCCTTGAGATCATTCTTGAACTTGAAGCAATTTTTCTTGAAATGCCCCTCCTTCTTGCAATAGAAGCACGTCAATGATTTACCTTTGGATTTTGACCGAGCATGCGACTTTCCCCTCCAATGAGGTTTTCTACTCTTGCTCCGGCCTCGCTCTTCATTCATCAAAGCTTGCGGATGGTCTTCTTCATTCGCCTTCTGCCTTATTTCCTCATTTAGCAAAGCACTATGCACAATAGACAATGTCAACGCCATACGGGGAAGAGTTGCTCACCGACACAACAAGTGTCTCACAACTATTTGGAAGCGAACTCAATAGTAGCATAGCTTGAAGCTCCTCTTCTAAGACTGTCTTCGTGACTGTCAATTGATTGACTATGCTTTGGAACTCGTTCAAATGATCTGACATCAACGTTCCATCCCGATACTTCAAATTGACAAGCTTGCGGATGAGCATGGTCTTGTTGCCAACTGTCTTCGTCTCGTACCGATCATGAAGCCGAGTCCACATCTCGAATGTAGACGTAACTCCAGAGACGTGATGGCAAACACTAACATCTAGCCACTTGCGAATCGTGCCGCATGATTTTCGATTCAACACCTGCCATTCCTCATCGGACATCTTTTCCGAGCACTTTGAATCTCCACCTAACGGCAAGTACAAATCCTTGCAATACAAGATGTCTTCCATCTTCACCTTCCAAATCAGCCATGAATTAGTACCATTGAAGCAAAACATCCCTTCATTCTTGATACTGCCGCTCTCATCCATCTTTGATTTCTCACAGACACAAGAACAAACACCTTGTGTGCACAACCTGTCTCTGATACCACTTGATGGGAAAACCACACCGGCTCAACCACGAAACCGACAATCTCTTCCCCGTGAGATGAACCAAAGAGAGCAAACAACAATCCAATCACAAATGCAAAATAATTCAATCACAAGCAAAGAAGATGACTCGGGGATTTACGTGGAAACCCTTGCGGGAAAAACCACGATGAGCAAATGCTCGGGGGAGGGCTTCACTATCAAAGATGGCAAGAAAGACGAGAGTACAACCCGATTCCTTCTTCGTCCTCCTTCTAGATCTACACCTTTCCCTCTTCTAGGACTCAACAAGTAGAGACCCTAGCAAGCCTCAAGGAACATACCTCCTTGCAAGTTTAGATCCGATCTATCCGCCGAATATCGATCCCCAAGAAAATCTTCTCCTCCCTTGTAGAAGAAAGCTCTCCTTCTCCCTTAGAAAATCAGCCCTCAAACCCCTCTCCAAGGTTTCTCAAAGCCAACCCAAGCATCTCTCCAAAAGCCTCTTTAAAGAGCCTTAAAACATCCCAAAACGGGTCTGCAGAAAAAACAGATCCGACCCGACTTCGCCCAAGCGGGTTTGCTGAATTTTCTGCTCATTTGTGGCTAAGGAACTCGCCCGGGCTAGTCGGATCTCGCCCGGGTGACTCGGGTGCAAGTCCGATTGGGAAGGAGCTATGCTCCCCTCCCCTTTGGGTCTCCTCCATGGGGATGGAACCCCAACAGATGAACCATGGAATTATATTAGAAATAATAATTAACAGGAATACCCTCTTCTAGAAGAGGATTAAACAGAACAGTTGTCCTCATGCCAAACACTTTGCAGCTATTACAAGAGGAGTCCTAGGGATGGCAACGGTGCGGTTTAAAACCAAAAACCGCAATAAACCACACCGCATAGTATAGTTTTGGTTTGCCAAAATATAAAACCGTCGCGATTTTTGTAATTGATGAATGTGACACTAGCTGTCCTCATGCCAAACACTATCTCTGTATTTTTTGGTTATATTGGATGTAAATCATGTAATGAATGATGAGTATGGTCATATTTAATTTTCAAACTATTCACTATCCATATTCTAGCACAAAAATTATTATATTTAATTATTACTAATATATATATATATATATATATATATATATATATATATAATTACAAACATATCCCTGTCGTACCGCGTATTCTAGTTTTTCAAAAATCCACATATCCTCGTATCCGTATCGATGCTTCCTAGATTTCATTAATAAAATAATTTAGTTTTGCGAAAATTATTGTTCTACATGTGATCCGAAGTTTCCGAGGAGTTCTGCCTTCGACCAGAGTGAGTTCGAAGAGGTGCAATGCCTCATCTACCATCACCATCGACCATATTCTCATCCGTTCATCATGCCCATCAATAATCCATCGCAAACCATAAACTTTCATCTTCATCCGCCATTAGAATAATAGAAATACCTCAAGCTAAACCTTAAGTCCATCTAAAACATTATCATACGCTGTCCGAAATCCTTTAAATTTGATCCTAAAGAAGCCCTCCAAATCCTAAACACTCCCATACAAAAAACCTCAATGTGTTATATCGAATCGGAACCTAATTTCATGAAGTTTCCAAACCTTGAAACACATCTCAGATCTCGTAATTCCTTCATCATTCCACATCCAATGGTCCAATCAACCGGAAACTTTTACCAAACTTTTCTAACACCCAAACATACCTCAATCCGAAAAACTGAACTTTGTGAAAAGATAAAAATACCCTTTGTTGTCTAGAATTTCAGTAACGTACCATACCCTTTTTTTCACCTAGGGTGAGAACCTATGTGTTTGGTAGGACTCCCTAGTCCGTCCTACATCACCCATAAGCTATACTCTTAGCCATCCATGACAAATTAAAACCTTTTAATCATAACAATCCAACCTAAAATGCAAATATTTTATTTCAATCCTACAACCAATTCCACTAAGAAAATTTACAAAGAAACCTAAGACTGATGTGTCTCAACTTGAACTCCATCAACTCAAGAGATGATATTTTGCACAACGAGACCGTAGCTACTTCACAATAATGTAGGCTCGATTCGAGACCCTTGAAAATGTGCGGAGGAAATCCATCAGACGATCGAAGACAAGCAGTAACAGGATCCCTCCAAAACTTTAATGGGTCATGGAATGTTGCAAGAAAAGAGATGACCGCAATCTCCAAGTGATCGTAGTACATGCACCAAGAACAACGGGTCGAAAACCTACTCTTTTCTCACGACTATGGACGGTGGTCGGTGGATGCAAATTTTATGGAATTCAAGAGCTGCAATAGCAAGTTTCCGATTACGGAAACATGTTTACGGACAATATGGCTCACCAAGAGGGATTTCTTGGAGAGGAAAATCATCATGATCGAGAGGTTGTCCATCGAATAACCAAGATGTGTCCAATCATGTTGATTGTGGGGGGTTTTTAGTCGAACCGGGCGGTTCGGGTGGCGAGCACAATCTAACAAGCCGAATACAAAGATAGACGGTAGTTACGTGGAAAAACCCCTTCGCAACGTCGAAGGGGAAAAAACCACGGGTGGGGCGAGAATGCACTAAAACAGCTCCTTCGTTTACAATCTCTCACCTTGACCCCAATTACAATCCCCGAGGACCGGTCTCCCAAACTACCGACCTCTGCAATTTCACTCTGACTACTGACCGCTGCAGACAACGTCTGTCTGCAGGTCGCTGCAAACAGTGTCTGGCTGCTGACCGACCGACCTCCGCAGACAGTTTCTGGTTACTGACCGACCGACCTCCGCGGACAGCTTCTGGGTGCAGACCGACCGATCTCCGCAGACAGCTTCTGGGTGCAGACCGACCGATCTCCGCAGCTCCGCAAACTCCGGGACGAAACGGGCAGCGTCTCCTCCAGAATTCTTCCTCCTTCTCGCTGTAGGGGTGGGTCCCTTTTTATAATGGCGGGGTGACGGTTACACTTCGCGAAAATCGGGCGAGTGACGTGTCCCTGCAATGAGCTCAACCGCCGTGATGACGTGGCGCGCGGTTGACACCTGGTCACGTTGGCCCGGAAAGGCGGAGCGTTGTCAGCACTACGGGCCGTGTCTGACTGCTACTTCACTCCTCATTTTGTTGCTCATCCTGTCGAGGAGGGGGGGGGGTGCTTCCTTGGTGACCAGCCGACCGACCCCTTCATGGGGGGGGGGGGGGGTGTGCTGCCTCCCCCTTGTAACAACCGGCCGACCCCTTCATGGGGGGGGGTGTGCTGCCTCCCCCTTGTAACAACCGGCCGACCCCCCCCCCCCCTTCTGGGTACATGCCGACCCAGGGGGGGGGGGGGGGGGAGTGTGCCCCCTTGGTGACCTGCCGACCCCCCCCCCCCTCTCTCTGGCTACATGCCGACCCAGGGGGGGTGAGCTCCCCTTGGTGACCGGCCGACCCCCCCCCCTCTCTCTGGCTACATGCCGACCCAGGGGGGGTGAGCTCCCCTTGGTGACCGGCCGACCCCCCCTCTCTCTGGCTACATGCCGACCCAGGGGGGGTGAGCTCCCTTTGGTGACCGGCCGACCCCCCCTCTCTGGCTACATGCCGACCCAGGGGGGGGTGAGCTCCCTTTGGTGACCGGCCGACCCCCCCCTCTCTCTGGCTACATGCCGACCCAAAGGGGGGGGGGTGTGCTTCCCTTGGTGACCGGCCGGCCACCTCCAAAAAAGCAGCGGTACACACAATACCCCCTCCTGACCGGACGGTCCTCGGTCCCGCCCGGTCAGGATGATTTGCCTCGATTTGCGTGCCCGCCTCAGTTCGGGGCTGTTGCAACTCAAAAAAGCTGTCTAAAGTTTCTTCTGATTTTTCGCCACATGGCATCGCCGGGCGCCGCCGCCTCGCCTTTTCGAAATTCGAACCCATCCATCTCCAACTTCCTCTATAAATAGGAGTCAGATGGTTCGTTTCTCTCCTCTACTTCAGATCTTTCCTCTACGGCTGAAGGTTCATTTGGGAGGAGTTTCGCCTGAATACACGTCGAAGTCCTGCGTGTCGGCTCGTTTGGATACACGTCGAGGACCTGCGCGTCAGCTCGTTTGTATACACGTCGAGTGCCTGCGCATCAGCTCCTTGGATACACATCGAAGACCTGCGGCGAAGATGTCTTTCACATGGTTCACAGTGCTGAACAAGTTCCCACTGATGGAGGATGTCCGGGCAGCATACGGTATTCCAGATGAGATTTCGCTTTCTTTCGCTACAGATCCTCTGGACTCGTCAGACGACGACCACACCGTCGTCACGCTCGGTCAGCTTCGCTGCGGCATGCGGCTTCCCCTGGCGAGTTTCTCTGGTCGTCTACTGGAGCGCATGAGCGTGTCTCCTGGCCAGCTAGCTGGCAACGGCTGGAGGATCCTCCACTGCATGGAAGAGATAGAGGTGCGGGCGGGGCAGCAGCTTTGCGTCGCGTACCTGCTGAAGAAGTATTTCCTCAAAACTACAAGGTGACGCCTGGCAGCATCTTCTCGTACTTCAGCCTGCAGGCGCGTGCAGGCAGTCGCCCTCCAATTGGGGGTTTAGCTGATTCAGTAAGGACTTAGAAAGAATGCCCCATTGTGGTCGGGGGACCTTGGAGGGGTGGCTTCAACGTTCCCAGTCGTCTCTCCCAACTCGCCGCGACCATTGAGGAGTACTACCCCTCCAGGCAGCTTCAGTGCCCCGGAGCTGTTGAAGAGGAGTTGGACCAACTCATCAAGGAGGTGACAAACAACGACGACGACTGGCGGCAGCTGTTTCCGAAGCTACCGGTCGTCAGGTCCTACAGCTCCACTTCGAAGAAAGGCAAACAGCGTGCGGCGTCCAGTAGGGGAGAAGAACCCATTTCTTACTCTTCTGAGCTTCCTGACAAGTACGTCAGCTCCGTCAGACGCTTCAATCCCAACACCGCTACATCTAAACTCTGCGTGGTCTTCAGGCGGCGCGCGAAGTCGACTAAAGCTGCAGGCGAGAGCAGCCGACCGGCCGAGCGCAACGTAGCTGCGCCGACTGGGAAATCAAGGAGGCGAGTTTTGCTGACTGAGTCTTCCAGCGATGAAGAGGCTGGACGCGCTCTTCTCGCTCGCTCCATGCGACGTGCCGCTGCCGACGACCTTCGCTCCCTCCCTGACGACTGGGTAGAGGACGTGCCGTCGACGGGTAAGCAGTATGTGGAGGTAGAGGAGTCGGAGATGAGCTCCGGTTATAGTCCCTCTCCTTTCCTCGGGCGAGACGAGCGAGCCATACCGTCTGGCTCGGCTGGGTCGCGTAGGCGAGCTTCACCCCGCGGTCCCTCCGCTACACCTACCGTTGCACCAACTGCTGCCCCTGCCGCTAGAAAGCTTGATCGTGCTATGGCGCGGGAGTTCCTGCCTTCACCTTGCTCCTCTGCATCTGGGGGCCCCGCCAGGCCATCCCCCCATTCTCCCCTCAGGGCCACTGAAGCTACGTCCCATCGCCGTTCTCCCGGAGCTACTGAAGATTGCGGGGAGGAAGATGATTGTGTGGGTAGTCCTGGCTGGGAGCGTTGGCTCGACGAGTTTCATGAGGTAAGTCTAAGTCGTTAACGAGTTGACTGCACGTCGACGACGCGCGTGACTGCACGCCGACGATATGCATAACTACACGCCAACGATATGTTTTGACTTCACGTAGTAGTAACTTCTCCCTTTAACTCTGTGGTACATGTTGCTTCCTTCTTTGTCAGGCGGGCTGTCGACTTGTTGAGGGAGGCATGCAAAGGATGACGCATCTTAAGGTCTCCCTTCGGGCTTCTCGGCAGGAGTCGAGAGGGCTACGCGCTCAGCTGGCGGAAGCTCGACGGGTTCACGCCGAAGAACTTGCTGCAGTCCAGGCTCAGCTCGAAGCCGCGCTGGAGAACGCTTCTGATGCCTTCGAGCTCCAAGAAGCGTTGGATTCTGCTAAGGTAGAAAATTACGAGGTGTGGGCAAAGTTCTAGGCGCAGGCGGCTACGATCAGGGAGCAGCGTGCCGAGGCCCATGCCGTCCAAGCCGCTTATGAGGCCGAAATTGCCGCGTTGAAGGCTTCCCTTGATCAGACCGAAGCAGCGCACAAGGCCTCCTTTGACCAGACCGAAGCAGCGCACAAGGCTGCGCTGGACAGGCAGCAGGCTGAATACACAGCGGATTGCAAGTCGCTCCTTGCGGAGCAGGCGGAGGAATGGCGCAAGAAGGTCGCGAAGCTGCGCGGCAAGCTCCCGTCGGGATCGTAGAAAGCTGAGGACGACGACTGACCGCTCTTGCTCGCTGCCTTACTTTGTTTCGTGATGTAATAAACAACACTCCTGTTTGTGCTGGGATCTCTTAATATTTCATCTGCATTTCATGACTGTTGTCTTTTTCGTCAACTTTGCATCTCAAGTTTGCGTCGGTGTCTCACTACTAAAACTCGGATTTTGTGTTTTGACTATTCGTCGACGATGTGTGTAACTACACGTCGACGACATGCGGAACTACACATCGACACGCGCAACTACACGTCGCCAACTCACAACTACACGTCGACGACGCGTAACCAAAATCCGGTCCTTATGTTTTGATTACACGTCGACGACATGCGTAACCGCACGCCGACGACATGTGCAGCTACACGTCGCTCGGTCGTTGCCCTGCGGGTTTTACCAACCGATTTTTCCAAGCATTCACCGGCCGGTCTCACCCTTCGCAGGGACCTGTCGATCGGTCGGCCAAGTGGTAGAACTCGTTCGGAGTGTTATGTACCACTTGGTTTAGACTGGTTAACCGGTCGTACCCTGACAGGGTCTGTCGACCGATCTTTCCAGTTGTTCACCGGCCGGTCTTGCCCTTCGCAGGGACCTATCGACCGGTCGGCCAAGTGGTAGAACTCGCTCGGAGTGTTATGTACCATTTGGTTTAGACTGGTTAACCGGTCGTACCCTGACAGGGTCTGTCGATCGATCTTTCCAGTTGTTCACCGGCCGGTCTTGCCCTTCGCAGGGACCTGTCGACCGGTCGGCCAAGTAGTAGAACTCGCTCGGAGTGTTATGTACCACTTGGTTTGGGTTGCCTCGGTTAACCATTATTCATTCACATGAACAAAAACGTTGAGCAAATGCATTTTTATTGACTAGCTTCAGAGTTACAAAGCGGTTACATGCATCTTGCCCATTTAACTACCCTGATAGAACTTGCGCAAGTTGGCTGCATTCCATGGTCTTACCAGCGCGTCGCCGTCTTGAGTCTTCAGGCGGTAGGCTCCGTTTTTTCCCATACCATCGATGATGTATGGTCCTTCCCAAGTAGCTCCCAGCTTGCCACTTCCCAGCTCCTTGGTATTGTCGAAGACTTTCCGCATAACTAGGTCCCCTTGTTTGAATACCCGCCTTCTGACTTTGCGATCATATGCCCTCTTGATGGCCTGGTGGTAGTTAGCTAGGGGCGCCCTCGCTCTCTCCCTCTTTTCTTCCAGCAAGTCCAGGCCGTCAAGCAGGAGTTCGTCATTCAGCTTCGGGTCGGCAGCTACGACCGTTCTCTGTGTCGGGACCAGGGTTTCCGTTGGCAGGACTGCTTCAGAGCCGTAGGTAAGGCTGAACGGGGACTCTCCCGTTGGTCGCTTCGGTGTCGTCCGATATGCTCATAGAACTCCGGGTAGAGCTTCTTCCCACAATCCTTTCTTCTGCTCCAGCTTCTTCTTCAGTATGTCGAGAATGGCACGATTCGTCGACTCTGCCTGCCCGTTGCTCTGGGGGTACCGCGGTGTAGAGAAGAATAACTTGATGTTGTTACTGGCGCAAAACTTCTTGATTGACTCCGCGTCGAACTGTCGCCCGTTGTCTGCAATGAAAGCCCGCGACAGTCCAAATCGGCAGATGATGCTGCTCCATAGGAACTTTCCTACTTGAACTTCCCCGATCTTCAGCAACGGGATTGCCTCCACCCACTTGGTGAAGTAGTCGGTGGCGACGAGGAGGAACTTCCTCCGGTTAGGCGACGTCGGGAAGGGGCCCAAGATATCCAACCCCCACTGTTGGAAGGGCCAAGGGCTGGATACTGGGTGCAGCTCTTCTGCGGGTTGATGAATGGAGGGAGCGTGCTTTTGACATTGCAAGCATCTTTTCGCATATCCCCCCGCATCCGCTTCCATGGTAGGCCAGTAGTAGCTCTGCAGCTTTATCTTCCGCGCCAGGGCTCTTCCTCCGGAATGGTTCCCGCACCCCCCTTCATGTACCTCTTTCATGATTTCAGCCGCTTGTTCCTTCGTGAGGCACTTGAGGTACGGTCCGCCAAACGAACGCTTGTACAGCTCGTCGTCGATGAGGGTGTATCTTGGAGCGTGCGCCTTGGTTCTTTGGGCCTCATCGACGTCCTCCGATAGTATCCCATTAAGTAGGTACTTCTTCATATTGCCTATCCAATCCGCTCCGACCGCAATAGTATGGGCCGCCTCGATGGCTTGTGTCCTCCTCGTCATGCAACTATCTTCTGCAGGGCCGACTATTCGTGGGTCGGCTTGCACCTCGATGAAGACCCGCTTCTCTCTGTCTTCTCCGAGTACCGATGCTAGATTAGCAAGGGCATCCGCCTGCTTGTTTTTCGCTCTGGGGAACTGGTGGAAGCTTATGCTTTCGAACTTGGCGATCAACTCCCGGGCAAGCTTCAGGTAGGCTTGCATCCTTGCGTCGCGGGCTTCATACCTACCGGTAATCTGATTGATTACCAGTTGGGAGTCGCCGTAGACCTGCAGGCTGGTCACCCCCAGCGCTGTCGCCATCTCCAGTCCTGTCAGCATCGCCTCGTACTCCGCTTCGTTATTCGTCGTCGGGAAAAGTAGTCGCACTGATTTTTCGAGCTTCGTGTGGTCGGGGGTTACTAGGACTACCCCCACACCACTCCCGACTGCGCACGACGAGCCATCCACAAACAATCTCCAGCCCTGTTCTTCGTCTTCCTGTCCTGCTGCCGCACCGACTCCCACGGGTCGACCGACAGCTACCGACAGGTCTTCTAACGTCTCTGGTACCGGTGCAGTGTCTTCCGCCGGGAAATCGCTGAGGAAGTCCGCAAGTGCTTGGCCCTTGACTGCTTTCCGAGGCACATACCGAGGACCAAACTCTTGCAGCTCTGCAGCCCACTTGCTCAGCCGACCTGCCCGAGTAGAGTTATCCAGTACTTCCTTCAGGGGGTGCTCGGTGATGACCTCGATGGGGTGAGCGACGAAGTACGGGCGAAGCCTTCTTGACACGTACACTAACACCAGGGCTACTTGTTCGATCCGTGCGTACCGAGTTTCAGCTGACGTCATGATGCGGCTGACGTAGTAGACAGGCTTCTCCACTCCTTCACTCTCGCATATCAGTACAGCGCTGATTGCTGCCTCCGATACCGAAAGATACACCCCCAGCGTTGCACCTGGCCGGGGGGCTGTCAAGATAGGGGGTCGGCCAAGATACGTCTTCAGCTCTTGAAACGCCTCTTCACAGCGTTGGTCCCAGTCGAAAGGTGCGAGCTTACTCAGCCTCTCGAACAGGGGCCGACACCGGTCTGAGGACTTGGAAATAAAGCGATTGAGGGCGTTGATCCGTTCGGTAAGCTTCTGGACTTCCTTTCGTGACTTGGGCGACGGCATCTCCTCCAAAGCACGGATCTGCTCTGGGTTGGCTTCGATTCCCCGTCGGGTGACCAAGTATCCCAGAAATTTTCCCGACGTCACGCCGAAGGCACACTTGGCCGGGTTCAACTTCATGCTGTACCTCCGCAGGGTTGCAAAGGTTTCCTCCAGGTCTTGCATATGCGCCTCCTCAGCCTGACTCTTCACAAGCAAGTCGTCGACGTAGACCTCCACGTTCCTTCCGATTTGGTCGACGAACATCTTGTTCACCAGCCTCTGGTACGTCGCTCCCGCGTTCTTCAGCCCGAAAGGCATCATCTTGTAGCAGAAGAGCCCTCGACCCGTGACAAAGGTCGTGTGCTCCTGGTCTTCCGGATTCATGGGGATCTGGTGATAGCCCGAGTAGCCGTCCATGAACGAGAGCCTCTCGTGTCCCGCCATGGAATCCACCAGGGTATCGATGCGTGGTAGCGGGTAGCTGTCCTTCGGGCACGCCTGGTTGAGATTCGTGAAGTCGATGCAGACCCGAATGGCTCCTGACTTCTTGGGGACGGCAACCACGTTAGCGATCCACTTCGGGTACCGAGCCTCTCTGATGATGCCAGCTCGTAGCAACTTCTCTACCTCCATGTTGACAGCTGCTGCTTTTTCCGGTGCTAGCGACCGGGGCTTCTGACGTACAGGTGCAGCTCCTTCTCGAATGTTGAGGTGATGACAGGCTACTTCGGGGTGAATGCCTGGCATGTCCTCAACTGACCAGGCGAACACGTCCAGGTTTGCCTTGAGAAATGTCGTCATAGCTTCGGCATGATGCTTTGGCAGCTGCGACCCGAGAAAAGTAATCTTCGGGTGACCCGCTTCTCCTAAGTCCACGGGTAGAATTGGCTCGACGGCAGGCGACTCCTCCCACTCCGCGTTCGGGCTCTCCAACTTGTCCGGTTCTTTAGATTCAACCGGTCGGTCGGTCTTCTGAGGGTGCGTCATCCTGCTCAGCTCTTTACTTTCAGCTGGTAGGTCAATCTCCATCGGGTCGCTCGGACCAGTTAGCTCTTTAAGTTCAGCTAACTGACCGGTCCTCTTCAAGCTCCTTGACGCATTCAGTTCTTTACGTTCAACTGAATGGTCGGTCTTCAGCAAGTCCCCCGACACTGTCAGCTCTTTACGTTCAGCTGACAGGTCGGTCTTCGGCAGGTCCCCCGACACTGTCAGTTCTTTAAGTTCAATCGACAGGTCGGTCTTCTCAGATGCTCGGCCTCCTCGCGCTCCTGCGCTTGATAGGGTGTGGTGCTGGAGCGTTGGTGCTTCTTGACTCTGCTTAGCAGTCCAGAGGTTGAGGATGCCCAACTCAGTGCCGCCTTCACCTGGCTCTCCTCCTTCGATTTGGCATGTCGTCTTCAGATGGATGGCACTGAGCTCGCACTTGGCTGCCGAGGACTGGTCACCTCGAATGCTCATCACACCCTTGTCGGTCCAGAACTTCACTACCTGGTGGGCCGACGAGGGGACCGCATCCAAGTGGTGGAGCCACGGTCTTCCGAGGATGATGTTGTACGCCGAGTGAGCTTCGATCACGATGAACCGGGTAAGATTAGTGAGATGCCCTGTTGTGATCGGGAGGGTGATCTCACCAACCACCCTTGCGGCCTCCCCCGTGAATCCCGTTATCGTCGACGACGACTCGGTCATCTGTCCGCGATCTAGCTGTATGGCATCGAAGGCGCTGAGGAAGAGCACATCAACTGAACTTCCGGCGTCGACCAGAATTCTCTTCACTAGGCAATTGGCTATCTGCAGCCGTATGACCAGGGGATGGTTGTGAGGCCTCTCTATTCCGACCAGATCAGCCGCCGAAAACTGTACTGCAGCTTCCACTCTTGGCTCGGGACGGATGACGGGGTCGAGTACCACATGGTGGACTTGCCTTGTTTGTTCAATACGTCGCACCTGTCGGTCGACGGCATTCGATGATGGTACCGGGCCATGGTACCCGTAGACTGCATCTACCTCTCGAAGCTGACGCCTTTCTGGCGGAGGACCCGGTAAGCGCTGCGTCGTCGCTCCTCGCTGGACTTCCCCTACAGCCTTGGTCTCCTTACGTTGAGGGAGGTCAACGAAGCAGCCAATATGGCCGGCCTCAATGAGATCCTCAATATGATGTTTGAGCGCCCGACACTGCAGGGTAGTGTGGCCTTGGCCCTGGTGGTACTCGCAGTACCTTGATGCATCTCTGGCTCCCCTCTCTCCAGGTTCAAGCGGTTGCGCCCACTTGAAGTATGGTTCGCCCTTGATAGCTTCCAGAATCTGGTCAATGGGGGCGTTCAGTACTGTGAACTCTCTGTTCCACTGCGGCCTCGCTGGCCTGTCTTGCCTCTGCCGCTTCGTGTCATGCCGCGTTGCCTCCCCCTGCTGCTTGTTGACGTTCTTCACAGCAGCGGGCTTGGCGTAGCCCTGGTGCGGGACCCTAGTTTCCACCGCCTTCCTCTTGCGGTCCGCGTCCTCGATCTTGATGTACTTCTCAACGCGCCGCGACAGCTCGTTGATCGTCTCCGGAGTTCGCTTGATGAGTGATGCATTGACGAGCTGGGCAGGCTGAATGGCGTTCTTAAAGGCCGCGATCACCATGCGATCCTGCCCGTCTGCGTCCGCCAAGCTCAGGTACTCGGACCTGAACCTATGGTAGAATTGTCGGAGCGTCTCCTTCTGGGTCATACTCATCCCGAAGAGTGACTCCAGAGTCTTCAGCTCCCGGCGATTACATCGGTACTGGTCGATGAACCGCGTGCTCAGCTCCGAGAAGGAGGAGATGGACGAGGGCCTAAGCTTGTGGAACCATTCGAGGGGGGTTCCCGACAAGCTGTTGGCGAAGGTCCGGCAGAGGATATGATCATCCTCGTGCGGGACCAGAGCATCCCGGAAAGCCAGTACATGCTCCACCGGGTCTTTCGATCCGTCAAACTTGGGGAGGCGTGGAGGATTCCATCCTCGAGGGAACGGCTCCCGGAGTAGCCTCTCGACAAGCGGCGACCGTGCGGCTCCTCGGATGGCGACTTCCTCCAACCGGTCGGGAGCTCGGACCCCCGGTCGGTCTCGCTGGATCTCTTCTCGCTCCCCGAGTCGCTCCGACGCATGCACCCGAATGCGCTTGTGTACGCTCCTCCGATCAGTAGTATGAGCCGGCTGCCGACTAGCTGGCGTCATCCGCGTGTGGTGACTATCACTCGGTTGGCGATGATATTCTTCGTCTCGCTTCGGGCGACGTACTTGTGCCGAGTCCGTCTTCGAGTGATGCTTGGAGGCATACGGCAGTCGGGGGTGTGTTCCGAGCCGGGACCAAACATCCGAGCGTGCCGACACCGCTCGTGCATGTTTGGTTCTCTCCGCAGGCTCCGGGCTACTCAAGTCTCGCCCATCGGGATTTGCGCTCTGGACCTCCACCGAGCGATTAACCCTGACCTCCACCTGAGGCGCTGGTTGCGGCTACATTTGCACTGGTGGGGCAGCTTGAGTGGGGAGACTTTGTCCCGCTTGGGCCAACATGCCCTGGTTGAGCAGACCACCCGTCAGTGCGGCCCGCACAAAGTCACGCAACTCCTCGTAGTTGCGCTGCATCGTTTGGAGCTGGGTGGTGAGAGCTTGCTGGGTCATCATCATGGTGGCTAGAAAAGCTTCCGATAGACCCCCTGTCAGAGGAGCCAGGGTTGCTACCGGAGCTTGACTGGACTCCCCGACCCCCAGTACAGGATTTGCCAACGGGACTACGCGCTCCGTGTCCGTTGGCTGTTGAACAAGACGCCCGACGTCATTTGCATCTCCAAGTGGAGCAGTTTCGGACGGGAGCTGCGACGTCGAGCGGGTACGATACAGTCCACCGGCCATCGTTCTTCAACCGTGTGGTCGTGGACTGCTGGTTGCAGGTAGCCTCGGACTGGTCGACACCCACGGGTCAACAGTCGAAAGCTTTAGTAGGAAGTCTCGAAGACTATCCCACAGACGGCGCCAAGATTGTGGGGGGTTTTTAGTCGAACCGGGCGGTTCGGGTGGCGAGCACAATCTAACAAGCCGAATACAAAGATAGACGGTAGTTACGTGGAAAAACCCCTTCGCAACGTCGAAGGGGAAAAAACCACGGGTGGGGCGAGAATGCACTAAAACAGCTCCTTCGTTTACAATCTCTCACCTTGACCCCAATTACAATCCCCGAGGACCGGTCTCCCAAACTACCGACCTCTGCAATTTCACTCTGACTACTGACCGCTGCGGACAACGTCTGTCTGCAGGTCGCTGCAAACAGTGTCTGGCTACTGACCGACCGACCTCCGCAGACAGTTTCTGGTTACTGACCGACCGACCTCCGCGGACAGCTTCTGGGTGCAGACCGACCGATCTCCGCAGACAGCTTCTGGGTGCAGACCGACCGATCTCCGCAGCTCCGCAAACTCCGGGACGAAACGGGCAGCGTCTCCTCCAGAATTCTTCCTCCTTCTCGCTGTAGGGGTGGGTCCCTTTTTATAGTGGCGGGGTGACGGTTACACTCCGCGAAAATCGGGCGAGTGACGTGTCCCCGCAATGAGCTCAACCGCCGCGATGACGTGGCGCGCGGTTGACACCTGGTCACGTTGGCCCGGAAAGGCGGAGCGTTGTCAGCACTACGGGCCGTGTCTGACTGCTACTTCACTCCTCATTTCGTTGCTCATCCTGTCGAGGAGGGGGGGGTGCTTCCTTGGTGACCAGCCGACCGACCCCTTCATGGGGGGGGGGGGGTGTGCTGCCTCCCCCTTGTAACAACCGGCCGACCCCCCCCCCCCCTTCTGGGTACATGCCGACCCAGGGGGGGGAGTGTGCCCCCTTGGTGACCTGCCGACCCCCCCCCCCTCTCTCTGGCTACATGCCGACCCAGGGGGGGGTGAGCTCCCCTTGGTGACCGGCCGACCCCCCCCCCCTCTCTCTGGCTACATGCCGACCCAGGGGGGGGTGAGCTCCCCTTGGTGACCGGCCGACCCCCCCTCTCTCTGGCTACATGCCGACCCAGGGGGGGGTGAGCTCCCTTTGGTGACCGGCCGACCCCCCCCTCTCTGGCTACATGCCGACCCAGGGGGGGGGTGAGCTCCCTTTGGTGACCGGCCGACCCCCCCCCCTCTCTCTGGCTACATGCCGACCCAAAAGGGGGGGGGGTGTGCTTCCCTTGGTGACCGGCTGGCCACCTCCAAAAAAGCAGCGGTACACACATTGATGCTGATCAATGATTGAAAAGATGGGTGAAATAGGTTGTGTTACAGAGTTTTACAGCTGGATGAACTGCAATGTTCTCATGCATTTGATCCCCAAGACTATTTGATTGCTTGGCATCAATTACATGAAGTTTCAGCTTGTAACATCAAAATTAAGGGAGCTCCGAACATCTGGTCCGGCCGCCAACAAGAGATCAATGGGAAACAAATAAACGGTCACTACATTGACCATGATGAACAAGATGATTATTAATTTTATCGATGACGAAGACGGGCAATAAACAAGGTTAGATGAACATGAATAGAGGAATAAGTTTTAGTAGGTACCAATGGCAAGCATCCGAAAATTGTTCTTCGCAGATTTTGAACATTCATAAATTTGAGTTCAACCTCGAAATGATTCCTCAAGGACCAACCTCAAGCGACAGGCCACCGCGTCCAGCTCTGCGATGCGCTGCTCCTGCCACCTCTTCGCGAAGTGGTTCCCGGAAGAACCTGACCCCGAGACGTGGTCCGGGCCTAGCAAAGCCGCCAGCAGCTCTTTCAACGACCCGTCGAACACATCCAACACGGTCATCGCCAGCAGATGGCCTGTGTCCCTCTTTCCGGCACATTCAGCAGCACTCACAGGTTGAGGCTTCTGCTTCTCCTCATTGATTCCATTATGGGAGTCGGCCTTGGCAGGGGCGGGAGGGGCTGCGGGAGCAGGAAGGGCCAGGGGAGGCGAGGAAGGATCGGGCGGCTGGTGGTGGGGAGTGGGGCAGGGGAGGGAGCTAGCGGACGGGGTGCGGGGATTAGAGCGGCGGCGCTTGTTGCCGACGGCACCTGCTGGGGCGGAGAAGGGGGAGGAGGAGGAGGCGTGGGAGGGGTGCCAGAGGCGGGTGCAGAGGTGGAGGAGGTCGCGGTCGTGGGGGGCGAGGCGGGAGGGGTCCTGGCCGCGGGCGATGCGGGCGGACATGGTGCGGAACTTCTTGCGGAGGCGGCGGAGCTTTTCGGAGAGCTGGGAGCGGGTGTAGGGCTGGGGCATCGACTCCGAGAAGCGGTCGAAGAAGAGGTTGAGGTCGCGGGGGAAGGCCAGGCCCTGCGACCAGCAGCCGAGGAGGCCCTGCAGGAACCAGATCTCGTCGGACTCCAACCAGATCCGGTGGAACTTGAACGGCGGCGACTTCAGATCGCCGCCGCTTCCAGTAACTCCTCCGGTCTCTCCCCCACCTCCGATGAACTCCTCCGATTCCTGTTCCTCGACCTCCTCCTCGTCGTAGTAGTCATCGTACCCGTTGTCGGAAGATGAGACATGGGGCTCGGGCTCGGGAACGTGGGGGATGGGATTAGGATTAGGGTTAGGGTTAGGGCTTGGGGTGGGATCAGGGTCGGAAGGTTGGGAGGGCTGCTGTTGGGTCTTGCGCTTGATGGGGAGTTTGCGAGCAGCGGTTTTGATGCGGAGGGTCGGGGTTGGGGTGGCCATGGCGCGCGGCAGGCTCGCTTGTTGCTTCGGAGGCCGGGTCGAGGATGGGTGCGGGCAGGGGACGGGATCAGGGCAGGGGTGAGGCGGGATCAGGTGGGGTTGGTTGGATCAAAGGGGGAAGGGACGAGTTTAGTTGGAAATTTGGGAAGGGATGTGGTTCGGCACTGTTCGGGATTGGAAGACGGAGTGGGGTCAAGAGGACGGGGGGCGGAAACAGATAGGGAGGGTTCGGGTATAAAATTTGTATCCAAATCCAATTTTTTGGGTCGGGTTTCGATTTTTTGAAGTATATTGCCACCCCTATTCTCTAAGGGGCATCCTTGACTTTTTCAAAATGATAAGAGTACCACCTCCGTATGTAGATCCATTGTCGAGCACCTCCAAACTTGGATCCACTGTCGAGCACCGTCGTTGAGCACTTCCACACCCAGATCTGTTGATGAGCATCACCGCCCCAACTCAGCCCTCTTTCCTCCTCCCATTATTTATCATCCTTCCTCCTTGTCAAAACCATGTTGTTAACAACAAGGAGCATACCAACATGGTGTGGAATTGCCAAGGAATGCATTAGAGCTTCAACGGGGAAGATGGAGGGAGAGGGGAGAGGAGGAAGAAGGGGTGATGGTGGGTGGGTGGGTGTGTGTGTGTGTGTGTGTGTGTGTGTGTGAGAGAGAGAGAGAGAGAGAGAGAGAGAGAGAGAGAGGGAGAGAGGGAGGGGGGAAGAGAGAGAGAGAGAGAGAGAGAGAGAGAGAGAGAGAGAGCAGTGGGTGGTGGCACTTAGTGCCAACGTTTTGGCTTTAGTGCTCGGTAACGGATGATGGGAGGTGGTGCTTTTATCAATTTGATATTTGGAACTCATTGGGCATTTATAAAAGTGATTGGGTGGTCCTTGGAGAACAATTAATGTGGTGCAAATATAATACCCTTAATTTTTAATTGAGCGTCGGGACTGCTCTCATTGCCCTTTGATGTTATGGAATACGGTACGATCGTATGTATTGGAGTGGCTAACCATGTTTCACGAGTTGAGCATGTAAGTGTGTTTTAGGCACGCTACACCCCCCATCGTTGGATGGTCCGTATCTCGGCTACTCCTCGGATACCTGCAAAAAGATCGGGCCTTACCTCTGAACCAAGGTCCCGCCAACGCTCAAGTCAAACGAGAGAGAGGAAACCAAATGCTAGGGTTTTCGGGGTGAAACCTCCTTACCTTACCCTCAAGTTGAGAGGGTGTACATATTGAGTTGCTTGCAAGGCGGTTGCGTAGAGGTGTTGGAGATCGATTGGACCCTGTTAAGATCGTGGAGACCATGCCCAGGTGGGTATGGTAGTATTTATCGACTGGGCTCCAATAGGAATCTACATAACACATGCTATGTTCAACTCTGGTTGTGGCTGGGAGCGAAGATTACCCTTACCAATCTGAATCCATAATGGGTGTCAAGAATGAGGGCTTGTCCCGGCTGGCGTATTGCTTAGGATCCGGCCAGCTGGAGGGTACTTCAACCAAGTCAGAATGTCCTTGCCAGGCGAAGGGCAACCTGCAAGCAGGTCGCTAGGGTTACTGAGAGCGTAGGTCTGTGTGCACCATGACCTGTGTGGGCCCATGAGAGGTGGGGCTCGACTTGGCTTGGCTCAACTGACGCATAGAGGTCGTAGCCAGTGCGGTCAGGTTGCCAGGAGTCGGGGTGACCCGTTTTAGGTTAGCCAAGCCTCTGCGAGTATTCCTTGGGTCGAGTTCGTGTGGGTCGATCACTTAGAATTGGCCGCGCTCGATTTGCTTGGTCCGGTTCGACCGGCCATATCATGTGCTGCGATCCGAACGGGTGAACATGAATACTCACCTATAGGCTATAGAGCACACAAGCATCGTAGGACTATAAGTGGCATGCGCACATGCGAAGGTAGCATCCAAAGTTTCTTAGGCAGCTAGAGGTAGTCCCGGTTGGGCATGGTTAAGGAGTCAGGTCTGCCTACGTCATGCTCCCCTTAGAAGCTATTTTTTGTTGCCAGGATACTGAGAGCATCTCCAACGGGCTCCGAACTAGAAGCACCTCCTAAGATCGTGGGACCCATTTTGAATTGCCACCTCATTCAAAATATCCTTGTTGAGAGGTGTCAGCTCCAACGGCCTCTGAACTAGGATATCCGAGCCATTTTGTACCAAACACCTTATATATTTACAAGTTATCCAAATCCTCCAAATTTACAAGATATATATAAAATAATTTACAAGATATATATAAATTAATTTACAAGATACATATAAAAATTGTCAAATGTTCAGGGTTTTTTTTATAAAAATGTAGAATTTTTTATTCCTTCATAACCTCCGAAGGACCTCTGTTGTATGTGGAGGCCTTCGGAGGTCCCGACCACACATGGTCTGCGTGGCGCACCACATAGGACTTCAGAGCCTCGTTCGGAACCGGTTGGAGCAGAGGAATTGCTTCCGTGTGCCACGTCCTCCTTCAGATGTCCGCTCGGAGCCCGTTGGAGATGCTCTGAGAATCATTTTCTTTTTGTATTTTCACTATCTTTATTATAGATAAAACGGAAGAGAAATCCTTCTTCGACACAATTAGTACAATTTTCTTGTAGGCAATGACATACATGAAACCTAATCACAATCGTCCCTTTACCTGCTGATCGGAGCTTGGTGCGTTTTCCTGGCCAGGATAGGTGCGACTAACTAACGGCTATGATTGGATGTCATGTTAGTATGTACAAAAAACGTGGTGTTCAACTGCTTGCTTAACTAGCATTTTGAGTTACGGGTTGACTGGAGGTTAGGGATGATGATGTTTTGGATTTATTGAAGTACTATTACTAGTGCTACTCCACTCCGTTACAATGCCTAGATGTAAGGGTGATCGCTAGGACAAGTTGGACTTAATGTGAATCAGTTTTTTCAAGGAGTGCATGCAACTGAAGGTTAGGTGCGGTTCACCCTACACTACTTGACGTTCAATAATGGGGGAGGATTTGAGACATGCCGTTAGTGACCCAAGTATGTAGGTTAGGCATTAAGAATGCTATTGGATCCAATTTGAAAAAGGTGGCCACAAATGGAGCTATCCGAACATTTTTATGAGCAAAATGGTTAGGTCTAAAAAACAGCATTACATCTAGTTCCATTTTAAGTTCCTATTTACAGTAAATCTATCAATATGATTATTGTATAAAACCTAATCCTATGTCTATAGTTTTGATTGCAAATGATCTGATCTTAATCGTTTTGGATAATGTGTTTTTTCAAAATATCCATGGTATCCTCCCGCATTAAATAACAATAGATGATATATGACACCTTTTTTTTTACGAAAATAGTGGCACGGGTTGCTACTGTGATTTTACTATAGCCGCTACAGTGATTTCACTATAGCTGCTATAGTGACATCGTTGTAGTTGCTACGGTAAAATCATTTGTAGCAATCAGTGATTTTTGTCGTGGATGCTATAGTGATTTTATTGTAGCTGCTACAGTGAAACCACTGTAGTTGCTACAAAAGGATCACTCTAGCGGCCCGTGATTTCATCGTGGATTCTAAAAAGATATTTATATGGTAAAATCATTGTAGCAAATTACTCAATTTTTTTTTCAAATAATACTGAGTTTAATTGAGTATTTTTGTGACTGAAATTGAGTAATATAGTGAATTCACTGTAGAAAAGTGTTTTTAACAGTCACAACAAAATCACTAAAGCAGCTACAGTGATTTCACTGTAGCAAAGATAATCACATATATGTCAATAATACTCAACTGAATGAGTACTATTGCTACAAAATTGAGAACTATTGCTACAGTGACTTCACTGTAGCAACGTGTTTTTTAGCAACCACGACGGAATCACTATAGCGTTACAGTGATTTCTATTGTAGCTGCTACAATGAAATCACCATAGCTCTATACTGATTTTAATGTAGCAGCTATAGTGAAATCACAGTAACAACTATAGTAAAATCATTGTGGCAGCTACAGTGAAATCACTATAACATCTATGGGGGTTCTACACTAGGTCTAGAGACTGTACGTTTCGTAAAGATTGTGTAAAGTTATAGAAACAATGACAGTTTGATAAATTCGGCAACATAACCATATCTAATTTAATCTTGTAGTAACCAAAAGAACCATTGCAACTAATCTGCTGAAATGTGGACTTGGGGTTAGAGAAAAAGGTTGTCGAGACTTATCCTAAAATGAAACCCTTAAAAAGGTCTATTTGTAGTCCTTTTTTTTTTTTTTTTTTTTTCATTTAGAGCTATCTAGAATTTGGGAAGATACTATTCAACTATAACTAGGATGTAACCCCGTGGGATGCACATACGTCTACTATGCTATTTTTGCTCTCAGCAAGTACATTCGCAGACCATGCGATGCACGTCGAACAATTATAGTGCCCTTTATCTATTTACAAACAAATTTTTTGACTAGACTGTTTGTGTGGGTGCAAAAATTGTATCAGACCGGATCAGAGCCGCATGGGCTTGTGCGATGGCCCAAGTGAGTAAGCCCATCTGGGCTCATGGACCCACTCTGCAAGGCCCGCAATTCAAGCCTTCCCCCTTATTGGGCCCGCACAACGGTCCAATAAGGGATCAGCAAGGAGGCCCAGAACCAGTGTCATATCATTACTGTCATATCGGGCACTTGCCTATGCTATAAAAGGACCCCCAAGGTATTCGGAAAAGGGGTTGGTCATTCAATCAGAGGAAGAGAGGATCCCAAAGCCAGAGCTATAGCTTACTTCTTTCCTCCTTGTTCTTTTCTTCTTGCTCTGTGCAACTCCCACTGTAAAAAGCTTCTTTCGGCCTGTCGAGAGAACACTCCCCCACCTTTATATTCATTATAGTGGAAACCAGGTGGCACCTCTCGCCTGGAGACGTAGGTCGTAAGACCGAACTTCGACAACAACTCCACGTGTCTTCTTTCTCTTTACTTACTTTTTAATCTATAACTCTACAAACCATCAACATTCAATCAAGGCTGTGGGGCGGGGTTTCCGATCAAGGCGGCTCGGAAATTTTCCCCATAGTCTGTAGGACTGTCAATTGGGTTGGGCTAGCTCGATACCCGTTTGTTCGTCCCAAAAAATTTGGGCCGTACTTTTTATGTGAGCTTGGGCTGGGCTGAGTCCGGATATGATTTCAAGCCTGAACTTGAGTTCAGATCAAGTTCAGACCGTGTTAAGCTCGGCTTGTTTTTGGCCCAAACCCATTTTAGGCCCAAAACCCAAAGTGGTAAGGCTCTAACTCTCAATATATTTTGCTTAGTTAGAAGATGAAGTTATCCACAAGTTAGTTTTTAGTGAGAGCTGCTATTGTTTAGAATCTCATAGTTTTTTTTTGTCTATGTATGCTTACAACTTAAGTGCATCACCCATACAAAGATATTAGGTTTTAGTGAAATGGTGAGATGTAGTGTTACTTATAAATTGTAGGAGCATAATGAATGTTGTTTTTTCATTAGTTTTTCTCTCACAATGCTCTTATTTGGGATGGCCCGAACTCGGCCCGAAATCCGATAAGAAAAATGGGCTGAACATGATGGTAAACTTTGGGCTGAGTTCGGGCTTGGGAAGACCACATAGAGTTTGGGCCGGGTTTGGGCAGACCTTAACCGACCCAGCCCAACCCAATTGACATGCCTAACTGTATGAGTGTATGGCTCATTCGCACACGTGTGCATCGGGGGGGGGGGGGCATTGTAGTCATTCGATGGGATGAATTCGACTCAATCTTGACTCCCAACTCTATAATTTGGGGAACTTAGCCATAAGTCCTTCTAGGGAGATCCTTTTAAGCTAAAGGATGCTCAACATGATGCTTTTGTATCAGGTACCTCCTGAAAAAAATGCAATGATAGCAAGTCCATTCGTTGACTTTTTCATCCCTTTAAATGACAAAACTGTCCTTTCCTAAACCTAACATTTTTAATACCCTAAATAGTGAACTGTAAACCTAAACCTAACGCTAACGCTAACCCTAACCCTAATTCTATACCCTAACAATGAACTCTAAACCTAACTCTAGCCCTAGTTCTATACCCTAACAGTGAACTCTAAACCTAACCCTAACAGTGAACCACAATTCTATACCCTGACAGTGAACTCTAACCTAACCCTAAACCTAATCAAATCACTATTTTCAATTTTTTTTTAAAAAAAACCTCGCTATTTTAAAAGAAATTGTTATAATGAAATCACTGTAGCAAATAGTAACAAGTTCTATAGTGATTTGTGTAAAAACATTCGGTTTCTTCTACAACCACAGGTAGGGTTCAAACAAATATTAAAAATAAAATTGTTTGGGAAGGATTTTTTACTAAATCGAAATATTGTCAGTCCTTTAGCTCAAACCGATCTCTTGAGGACCTTAGCCACATTAGCCCTTTTAATTTTTCCGAAGAGAGGTCCAAGTGGCACCACCCAACTTACAACATGGCTTCACCCGACTGCAAAATGCTCCTTATTAGTATATAGTATAGATGTTATTTCCAAAAAAAAAAAGAGAGGGAGGGGGGGACTTAGTGAACGATCCCAGACATGAGATCGATTTAGCCTAAAGGACAACAAAACTGTGGATGAAACTATCCCTCATGGCACTTGAAATTTTCATTTCATGCCACTCCTTCTCAAAACTAAATCGAATCCTAAATCCGAACCTTAGAACTAAAAATCCTAAACCGAACCCTAAAAATCTAAAATTTATGGTCGTTCGTCTCCGCTGCTCGTTGCCGCTGGGACGACAACGAGCAGCTGCGACCTGAAGGCCATTGCTTGCGTCTGTTGCCACTGTCACCACAACCTCCACTGCTCGTGCGCGCTTCCGACATGGCTACGTCAGCTTGCTAGAGAGAAACTGGAGTAAAAGATCAGATTGATGAGAGTATTTTGAGAATTCGATGAAAATTTTGATATATTACACCGAAGCGATCCGTGGACTAGGGACCTCAGGCTAAACCCGTTTGTTGCCGGTCATTTTCACCGAAACGATCTATTGTCATGAACCAAAACAAAAAAATAATAGTACATATGTTTTACAGACTTCCGCTGTGCAGCACGACGTGTCATCCTATCACAGCCGCCCGTTGCACCCAGCTCCAATTGGCTCCAATCTTTTACTTAATGGAAGGGGCACCATGGCCCAACCGACCAGTGTTGAGATGAGAAAGCTACTCACCCATCAAGTTTTCCATCCGGATCGAGCCATCCTGATGTGTCACTTAATCGCACCGTCCTTTACCTCCTAGCTCACCTGTCGGGGCTGGGTACAAAGGACAGTCGTGATCACAGAATGGCACGAACTGGATGGAAAACATCGAGGGGTGCAAAGCGCTGCCTTTCGGTGCCTAATAGAATTGCTCCCAGGATTTGTCCATGGCCGGACTCCAAAATGAGACGTATATGACGACGGAGATCAAAGAGCACGAATCACAAAGCAACAAAAAGCAAATCCCCCATCGCGCCCCCTCCTTCTTCCTCCTCCTTCCCCCCCCCCGTCCCCTCTTTCTTCCATCCAGCTCACTGATTGGTTGAGATCCTCCAATGCAGAGCCTCAGCAGATCAGATGAAGAGATAGGTTGAGATCCGCCGCATCTCTCCCTTCCCCCCGACTCGATCCATGAACCTCCCCCCATCCCTCTCTCCGAAGCCAGACCCCGCCGTCCCCAGCCCCAGCCCGAGCGGGCTCCGGCGATGGGTGCTCGCCTTCTGCATCATCCGGTTCGACCTGGAGCAGGGTCAGGTGATGGAGGAGTGCTACCCGCCGGACTCCCTCCCGCCGGACCAACAGCTACTCGTCGCCTTCTCCTCCTTCCCGGACTCCATGTCCCACCACCACCCCCGCCACCGCGCCTCCATCCACGACTCCATCTTCTCCTTCCGCTTCCCCTCCTCCGGCGCCGCCGTCGCCGGCGGTGCGTCGTTCGTCTACGGCTACGTATTCAACCGCCAGCGGCAGGACGACCGCCTCCCCCGCGGCGGCGAGCAGAAGTCCGTCGTTGCCCTCTCCCCCCACCCCTTCTCCTCCGTCTTCCGCCCCCTCCTCCGGATCCTCGGCCCCCTCTGCTTCGACCTCGGCCCAGCCGTCCTCCCCCTCGTCGCCTCCCATGTCGCAGCCTGGCCTCCTCCCGCCCCCGGCTCCCTCGTGGACCTCCCCATCGGCGGTGCCGTCCTTCACGCCCACCTGCCCCCCGACCCGGCAGCCTCCCCCTCCTCCTTCCCCCCCTCCAACCCCTCAGTCCCCCACGGCCTCTTCCACGATGCCGACCTCTTCGGCACCTTCCGCGGCCTCCTCCTCCACCTCTGGACCCTCTGGGAGCTCATGATTGTAGGGGCGCCTCTCCTCGTCATTGCCCCCACGCCGCCCCAGTGCTCCGAGGCCGTTGCCGCCCTCGTCAGCCTCGTTGCCCCCCTCTTCTGCAGCGTCGACTTCCGGCCCTACTTCACCATCCATGACCCTGACTTTACCCGCCTCAACTCCCTCCCGGAAGGGGAGGACTTCCCCTCGATGGTTCTTGGGGTGACGAATCTCTTCTTCTTGAAGACTCTCCGAAACATCCCCAACGTCGTCTCGGTAGGGAGTCCGATCCCCAGCTCCACTAGGGCCCTTCCACTGGCTGCTCGCTCCTCCTCCACCGGCACCGGGAGGAGCTCCAGACCTGGAAAACTAAACCTAGAGCACCTCTCCTTGAACAAGTTCTCCCCTTCGAGTTTGTTCAATGCCATGAAGCTGAGGAGAGAGGGACCTCTCTGCCTCATGACCGAACACAAGGAAGCTGTTTGGAGCACCTACACGGCCACGACGAAGCCCGACACCGCCGTATTGAACAGGCTTGTCGATCCGGGCATGTCACCCAGGATCGAGGAGTCCATGTCAGTCGTTAACAATGAGATCATGAGGCGGCATTTTCTGGAGCTCACAACAAACTTCCTCGCCCCCTTCGGCCCCTACTTAAGAGCCACCGCCCCTTTGGAGGGAATCTCTCCTTTGGTGGACACCCCGCCGCTGCCTCCATTCCATGCTGATGAGTTTCTCAGTGGATTGGCAGCAAGAGGTCCAGGGAAGTTCTTATCCAAAAGGATGAAGTCCAACTGGCTGGACCTGTACAGGTAACGACGCTGTTGGTTTGATGTTTGCTAGCCACTGACTTTGTTTCTCGCATCAATTCTGATCAACTACTTTTGTTCAAGACGCTTTCTGAAAGGACAGAATTTCATGCCTTGGTTCCAAAGAAGGCGTGCTGCTGCTGAGAAGGAACAGCGCAGGCTCTGGAGGCAGGCTCGAATGAGCATGGATATACGAAAGCTGATACCGAAAATGAACGAATTGGAAGCAGTTGATTCTTTCAATGCTATTGAGCGGCATTTGCTTGGAGAGATGCAGGTATGTCTCAAAAAAGTTTAGTTGCTATATAAATGAATTGCATATGATGCTTGGATACTATATGTTCTTACTAAAATGCTGCCCTTGGAATTTAGGGCAGCCAGTCTACCACATTGCAGTCTACAACATCATGAGCTTATGTTTAGACTTGTAGCTATCATTTTACCTGATTACATGCCGTGGCCATGAGATAGAATCTAGTAATTTTCCTTTTTTGTTTGAGATTCTTCATCAATCTTCCACTTTTAAAGCTTGCTTCAACGTTTGCCCATTGGTTCATTCTTGGAGATCTTTCCCTCCATCGGCTACCATTTACTACATTAATGATAAATACATTCTTAATTTCTTTCTTTTTTTTTTTTTTTTGACATCGGCGGGTGTCCCGAAACCTTTCGGGCAATGGCCCACTTCAGGCTCGGACTAATCCCTCCGGGAGTGAAGCCCGACCCACTCGGCAATTCCCACTTCACTCCTGGGTAAATCGAGGGGAGGAAGAGTTGAACCCACAACCTCATCACCAAAGCATCAGTTGCTTTGCCAACTCTCCAATCCCCTGGTGGGTTACATTTTTAATTTCTAATGTTCTCATTGGAATATCTCACATTAAAACTATGAACCATTTATTACCATTAGCGAAACACTACCATCCAATCATAATCGTAAGGATAGCCACTGTGAAGAAAGAGCTCTCAGTACCAATTGAGAGCAGCAATTCCTAGGTGATACTAGGGTGATCCTGCAGCTAGGTTTTGGCCTCTCAGTTTCTCCATTCTTGAAGGGTTGCCTGTAAGCCTGTGGGCTCCTTAGGCAGTTGATGTTGGAGAGGCAATGGAGGTCCATCCTCCTCCTGCGTCAACAATGTTTTGAAATTGAATAAATCTTCAGCAGCAAGTCTACTACAAGCAGTCTACAACATCATGGGCTCATTTTACATATAAATGAATCGATTTGCGTATCATGCTTCAATAGATTATGTTCTTATTAAAATTCTGCCCTTGTAATTTAGGGCAGCCAGTCTACTACAAGCAGTCTACAAACCAGAAAGAAAAGAGAGGAGAGAAAGAAAGAAGAGAGAGAAGAGATGAGAAAGAGAGGAGAGAGAAAGAAGTCATAACACCCTAAAATCCTAATACTGGAGCAGTCTCCATTTTTTAGATTTGTTTTTGAATTTCTAAAGTTTTTTTTTGATATATATATTTTAAAAAGGATCAGTACTGGTTTAACCGGAACCGATTGGAACCAACCGATACTGGTACATACCGGTCGGTACGAGTCGGCCATGCTTCGGCCGATACTGGTACTGATACCCGAGTTTTAAACCTTGCCCCAGACTACATACATTGTTAAAGTTATGATCAAGTTTTCGATGCATGATTCCAAGAACATCAAGAAATAAGATGGGTCAATACTTATCTACATCAAGAGAGGATCTAGAAGAGGTTGTCATTTATTGTTTTCAAAACTTGCTTATTTTTCTACCTGGATTATTGTGGACAAAGCGCCACCCAGGATATTTCATTCTAAAGAGGGTAAGAACTGGTTACTAAAACCAATTGAAAATCTTAAAACTTATGTTGCGGTCTTCGAAGGGGTTAAGAGCTTTAAGTTTTGTGGGTTTTGCGAGTTTATAGCAAGCCGTGCTAACTGGTATGGCTTTAGAAGAGAAAGATATCGTCTGTTGGATACTTGAGAGATAGGATAGAGATCGGCAATCAACAATCCGTGGGTGCGAACAACAACCAGTCCCTTGGGGTTTACTGGCCGTGGGTGCTGATGTTGGCGTCTACTAGTTATCGGCTAGTGGTCTGCTGGTTGCTGGTTGCGGCCCTGCGGGTGCTGTAGTTGGTGGCCTAATAGCTGTTGAACACAAGGTTGCTGCTGGAGGCTCTTGGCTAGGGCTGCAACTTGGGCAGGTTGGATCTGACCCAACCCGAGCCCAACCCGTGTTTTGGGCGAATATATTTGAAGAATGGATTAGGTTAGGGTTAAAAAAATGCAGCCCAAATTGAATTTGGGTTGGGCTCGGGTTGAGTGGTCAGGTAACCCAACCCAACTCGAACCCAAGTACTCTTATATGTATATGATGTGTTATACAAGTAACAGCTGAACCCGTAACTAGTACTCGTAATAAAAGATGACTTCACTCATGGTCGTCTGATTGATGGCCTGCAGGTAACTTTTCCAAATAGATTTCTAGTAATCTGGTTGTTGTTTGTGATTATACTTGAACGATAATGGTTTATGGAATAAGATATTGTCCAACACACCAGTAAGCTGAATGCTTGGATCTTTTAGGTTATGATATCTTTCTTATATATCATGGTATGTCATTTGAATGCTCTGTTATATGAACTCTCTTGCTACCATTTGAATGCTCTATTATTTATTTGCTTCTTGCTTATCAATAAAGACATTATTTGATGATCTAGTCAATTGCATGGATAGAAATTCAACAAAAGTTGTATAGTGTCAGTAAGGATAGGTTCTTTTCATAGTAGTCAAAGCTGCGCCTAGGCGTTTTGGACCTTTGGGCGCCTAGGGGACCCCCTAGGCGGCCGCCTAGGACTGTCTGGCGCCTGGGCTCCTAGGATCGCCTAGGCGCCTGGGTAGTTTTTTACTTGATCCAATTTGGTGGTTTTCCAAAATTGAGTTGAATTTTGCCCAATACAATAATTCTTTTTTGGGGTTTTTCAAAATTGAGTTGAATTAACTCAAAATTGAGCTGCATTAACTCAAATTGAGTTGAATAAACTCAAAATTGAGCTGAATTAACTCAAATTCTTATGATGTAAGAATTGGAGATTTTTCAAAATTGAGTTGAATTAATACAAAATTGAGTGGAATTAACTCAAATTCTTATGATGGGTTCATAAGAATTTGGGTTTTTTTTTCAAAATTGAGTAGAATTAACTCAAATTCTTATGATTGGTTCATAAGAATTTAGGGGTTTTTCAAAATTGAGTTGAATTAACTCAAATTAAGTTAAATTAACTAAAAATTGAGTTGAATTAAATCTAAACTTAAACCCTAATATTTTTATTTTTATTTTCCTGATTTTTTAGAATTTTTTTATTTTCTCTCTCTCTCTCTCTCTCTCTCTCTCTATATATATATATATATATATATATATATATATATATATATATATATATATCGCCTCTTCGCCTAGATTGGCCAAAATGCCTAGGCACTGCCTAGCCGCCTTAACTACACTGGTTCTTTTTCACTTTTTTGATCTTCGAATGTCAAAATTTTAAATAAGGGTTGGCAATTAGAATGCCCTAACCCGCACAATCCGATTCATCCTACCAACTTGGGCTAATATGAGCTTAACCCGGGCTTGGAAACTTTTTGTTGGGTTAGGCAACACGGGTTGAAGGTTGGGTTGGGTTGGACTACGGGTTGAGGATCTACTACTTGGGTGGGGCTTGGGTTGACCCCCAACCCGACCCAACCTGCCTGAGTTGCAGCCCTACTGTTGGCTACTGACTGGTGGCCTAATTACTATTTGCTGCAATATTGTGGTAAGGCTCAACAAGTGTCATCGAAGACTGTAGAGGCAACAATGCTCAACAAGAAACAGAGCTGTTATTATTACTTTTGATGGACAATAGCTTGTCGGACTCCAGGTGTTGAGTTGACTCTAGCCAAAAAGAAAGCCGAGGACATAGGGAAATGGGAACGAGTAGGGAAGAGAGGATAGGAAAGAAAAAGAGATGAGCTTCACGCCTAGGCCCTTGAAGGGAAATATAATTCAATTTTTTTTTCCCAAGTATTTGCTCATTTTCTTCTATTTGATGTCAGAGCTTTTTGAATAAGAGTTTGAGACCGTCGCTTATAAGAATACTCTCCTAAACCAATTTCTAAAAAAATTTTAAAAGCAAACTTAAAACTAACTATATAGCCTTATTTGCAATCCCTATATGTTGGCCATTGCTTTTGCACAACAATCCTCCAATAAAATGAAATAACGAGGTGGTCCTAGAGGGACTAAACTACAAAAATTATGGAATTAAAATGGGCATGGATTCCTAGTAACCATCACCCGCTTCCGCTGCGTTGTAACTCACTTGAGTTTTGCAGTTAGACCAACAATTGTAGTCATTATGACTGCCATAGTCACCGCCTGTTTCCCACACAAAGCCTTCGAACTTAGCATACGTAAACTTAGTAGGGTTGGCGCATGTGGGCACACACGAGAGGAGTGGAGATGGAAGGTGAACATTGCCGTAAAATTGAAGGATTTGGGTCGACATTGATAAATGCATAGAGAAGACTCTGGTGTACGCTGATACAATAGCGTGAGTGATGACATATTCATGCTCAAGTGGGATCGGAGGAGTACAAGAACAACTTGTGCAAGGACGGATCCTGCACAAATAAAATTGTCACTAGAAGTACTTCATCCTTAGAAGTTGTTTTCTTAAGGAATCAATGTTAAAACTATACTGATCTTATCTTTATGCTGGCTTGAACTGCTATGTTGCATTAGCATGGTTCGAGTCTTCATCCAAACTGCCCCAAATTAGACTCGTTTTGGCCGAATCGAGACATATTAAAGATTAAGATCAAATTTCAAGTAAGGTTCTCTCACTAACTTTTTTCGTAAGTCATGGTTACTGATTTATAAATCAGTTGTTATTAATTACAATTTAATTCAGAGTTAAACCTCTTGGAAATTGATTGTTATTGCCTATTTGTTGGAATTTTAGTAATAGACTATTGTCTGTTTTATTTAATTGAAAAACATTTATCTTTGTTGTTGTACCAAATCGATTTTTATGTCTTGTATTTTAGTTCTTCCTGATTTTTAATATTTTTGGTCTGAACTATCGAACCCAACCACAAACATGTTCATTTTTCCTTGGGTCCAAACCCGAACTTGAATTCTCAAACATTGGTATGTAGGCTCATGAAGATGTTTTACCACAAATGTTTCAGATTCTTGGAATTCTGGCTCCACTATAGCCTAATTTTCTAATATTGCTTCATTGGAATTCTGTGAATGGTCTGGAGAATTAATATGTTCCGTAGGGAATCTTTGAAGACCTAGTGTCTTTGGCTCTGACCTGGATCTGGCTTGACAGCTTTTTCGTTTAGATCTAGTGTTACTGGAGAGGCGAATAACTTCATTAGATTGACAAACTTTTTTCTAGGGATCAAGTGTTACAGGATGGGAGGAGGGGACAAAGGCATTACCCGTCTTTTGGATCCAACCATTTTCCTGATTTGTTGCCATGATGCCACAACTCATCCTTGATATCATCCATCAAATCCTGAGGGTACTCAAATTTTCATGTACGTGACAAATCTTGACCTTAGCAATTTGCATAAAACCTCAGATGATAAATTTAGTTCATATACGGTTTCATGGTGTAAGTTTGTAGGATTTGTCAACTTATGCTTGCATTTACCTTGCAAACTTGGTTCAGTGACTTCAGTCTTTACTTCACATTCCACCATTTTTTTTTTTCCTTGGAGACCTTTTGCTCCCATGCTCTTTGCTCGACTCACCAACCTTCAACATGAGGTTGGTCTTGTTCACATTGGCTAAATCGACCGTGGTCATGTTAATCCCATTAACTGGGAAATGATTGCTATCGATCACCATCACCATCACCTTTTTTTTTTTTTTCTTCTATTTTTGACATCTGATAGTCTCGCTTTCAATGTAGTCCCAGATCACATAACGAAAAATAATACAATAAAAAGTGTTATGAGTCCAAACATGGTGCCATTTACAATAATTTCTTTTTTACTATTCCGCTTGTGGAACTACAGGCCCTTCCGACAATTTGATTAGTCAGTCAGCTAGATCCATTTTTGTTAAGTCAAAAGTATATTGCAATCAATCTCAAAGTGGTTCCTATTATTTTGGATTATAGGAGCTGCCTTGTCATGCTTATTTGCCTGACATGAACCCTTACAAATATAAGGCTACTTATTTACAATTTCAGCTGTGTTCGCTTTCGGTACCTTCTTCTATTGTCATTCCTCTTTGGCGATGCACTTATGCCTAGTCATCCTTGAGACCAATTCAACCTTGTCTATAAATTCCATGCTAAAGTCAAGGTCGTTTTGAGGCATTTTCTTCTATTCAAGCTCCAATAAAACCAAATGGCATTTGTTCCTTGCCTTTTTGAATTGGGCAACAAATTGTTCAGACGGCTCTCCATACTTCTGCCTTGTCGAGATAAGACGACCATTGACATTTCTGGCTCAGTTAGAATTGGGTATAAAATTGCTCTTCCATTGCATGCTAAATAAATAGAGTTTGGCGGCAAATTTATAAACTGTGTATAGACAAAACCAGTGCGTGAGTTTGCAAATAATCTCATTTTATGGAACTCATTAAGACCTGCTTGATTCACAATGGACCACAAATCCGCCATTGTGCCCTATGGTGGATTGCTTTTCATCCCCATAGATCAAAGCAAACACCAGAATTTATACCCTCGAGAAAATCGTATGAGATCATCTAATAAGTATATGACTTATATAGGCCGATCTTCCCCCCATTTGATGCTATGGCCAAACATCTCATGGACCGCAGTTTCCAAAGCCTCTCGGTCAAAGGTGCCTTGGATAGGTTCTTGGTGGGTTGGGGCTATAGGCCTATTCAAACCTTGACCTAGTGGTCGATTCGATAGGAATTGCCCCCCCCCCCCCCCCCCCCCCCCCCCCCCCCCACACACACACACACACACACACACACACACACTTTCAACTTATGGGTTCTGATGGAACCTATATATGTAATTTTCTCCATGATGGGTTTAACTTACTTGGGGATGACCAATTACCAGAAGATAGGTGGTTAAGGAGTCCATGGTATCTTTGGACTATTTGGCTCAAGGCGTTTCCTTGATAGGTGCCTCCTCGTCGGACTCTTTGGTATTATCAGAGTCCAGGGTACTTGATGCAGGACGAGTGTGTGAAGAATTTTTAGGATTAAAGGTTTAAGGAGAATAAAAATTATCCCATTTTGATTCATATTTTAATTAATAATTAAGTGACTCATAATATTAAGAATTATCGCAAGTGAATAATAGATATTGAATGGCTATGAAATTCCTACAAACTCGCAATGCAAACCAATTAAATTTCATTGGGGGTGATTGTCTGGAAGAGGGAACTTTGGAACTTCGAGGAAATTCCCACAAACTTGCAATGTAAACCAATTAAAGATCATGGCTCGGTACACCATATCTTCGAGGATCAAGAGGTTACCCCAATCGAGGGAGGTGGTCATGGCGTAATATATTATATATCGCGTCAAAAATTACATACGCTCGTCAAGCCTGTCTAATCCGAGAACCACCCAACGAAACGCTCCTGATGAAGGTACTATGACACATGGAATCACGGCGCATCGGAATTATTTGCCCCCACCCCCGACTAAAACACCCATATCCCGAAGATCCTGGTGTGATGGAGATAACACGATTATGATTACGTAAGAGCAGGGACACAAATGTGTCTCTCCTCACTTATAAAAGAAATCAAAGGGCATCTACGTACGAAGTCCGACTTCTGCGTTCTATATATGCACTATTCCTCAATCATTCACTAACTTGAGTGTCGAAGTTTGCCACATGAGAACGTCTTCCTATAGAACCACACGAAGGCACTAGGAGATGTCCATCTAAGAGTTCGGTTGAACCTGCCCAACATAAGCCTTTTTCCTCAAGAATCCAATGTTTAAAGTGTTGTTATTACGAAGTGCTCAGGGGAAAAATGGTAGATCGGTTATTTATCATCACTATTGTTACAGATTAGGGGATAGATGGACAAGAGGTGAAAACTGAGCAAGATGAAGGGTTTTGGGGGTATTTTTTTACATAACCTTTTAGGATGTAGATACACCATTATGACCAAAAACATATATAACAATCATTTATATAGGAGATGCTAAATTGAGGTTTGATAGATTTGTTTGTAAACTATATGACACTTTCTTTCTGTGAACTATCAGACACTTTCCAACACAGTCTGTGAATTAATCAATCACAATAAGATAACAATCCCTATGAAACATGATAAACATCTAGTAGTTGATATAATCCATTACACGATCTCATAGCTCATAAAACATAAAGCATATCATAACCCATAGCATATAACACATAAAGCATATCATAACCCATAGCATATAACACATAATAATAATCTCATAGATTCATAATACATGACATAATACAACACTCTAAAAGTGAAATTGACACAATTATATGATAAATCACATATGCATAATATGTTTATCTTCTAATTTTGTTGAAGATCTTAAGAGAAATCCAAAAAAGGGAGATTTGAAATTTAAAAAAAAATGCACAAATTCGCGAAGAGAAGCCCCAAATCCATCAAGAACAAGTTATGGAGGCCTTATATTAGGTTTAGAAACCCAAATTTGACAAAAAAATAAACAAAAAGGTGAAAATGGGAAAAAAGTAACTCTCCAGGGAAACTGGGTGACTTCAGCGAAAACTGAGTGACTTTTTCCCTTTTCATATAAGCATATAGACAATTTTGGCGATAAATTGACGATATATAGACGATATGTGCGATAATTTGGCAATATGGGCTCTATATCGGCAATAGATTTAAATCCCCGATATCGTGTAAATTGGGGCGTATCTTGTCGCCAAGTGACGATAAATCTGTTTATCGGCAATATTTTAAGCCATGCAAGAACCCCATTTGAGATTGACCAGAAATTGAATCAAATCTTCCTTCTATCCTCCCTCTCTTTTCCTCTCTGTTCCTCTCCTCTATCTCTGCTGGTGTCTGTGATTTCAGCCAATACACAGGAGAGAGCCGGTGCGCTCATGTTTTTAAGCCAAGCAATCATAGTGGACCCAGTGGTGGTGGCAACATGTGCCTCGTATCATATCTTTCATCACAGCCATCACCATATTAAAAGGATTTGAGAACATGTTTATGCATGTTTCTTCATCTCGAAAGAACTCCACTGCATCATCTACCTTTTCCATTGTCTCTTTGGGTAACCCTCTGTTTTGAGTTTTCACCACTTGAAGAGGCTATAATACCTCGGCCTGAAGAACATATTGTCTGCTTAAACTCATTTATCTTCCATCAAAATCATCTCATTTCCACTAGTAGAACTTTATATTGTATAGATTCCCTTTGGGGGGTTGTGGTGGAGAACTAAGGCGAACTTTGGGAGAACTTGTAAGGACAATAAAATGCCATGTTAGTGGTAGAGGACATTAAAAGTTGCACTTCAAGTACCTTGTTATTGATGAGGAACTTTAAACGATGCGCTTAAAACATAAAATAGTCATATATAAGAACTTTGAATGGAACTTTAGAGAGTTCTAAATGGGAGAATTTTGAAATTCTTCCATATACAAACTTGCCCAATTACAAGTTCTACCATAATAGGTGGAATTTCAAAGTGCTCGATGACCATCTCTGATGACCGGCGATCAACTCCGGCAACCTCCAGTGACCGGTTCCGGCGAGCTCCGGTGGCCATTTCCGCTACCTCTAATGACCTCCATCGACTGTCTCCGGTGATTGGCAAACAACTCCAGCAACCTCCGACGGTCGTCTCCGGTAACCTCCGGTGTCCATCTCCGGTTATCAACAATGAACGACACGCAGTGGTCATCTTCGACGACACCCAGCAGTCGTCTCCGGTGACCTCTGCTAGCTGGCAAAAAACTCTTGTAACCTCCGACGACCAACTCCGGAGACAGCCGGCGACCCTTATTCAATGTTCATTAATTTGTAAATATTATAGTGGAATGGGGCTTGAGAATTCAAGTTCATGAACATACACTTCAGTGGGACTCAAAGTCCATGGATGGTACGAAATCCTTGTAGTTCATGGGAGTCCGTCACTTGCAAGTTCTTTCTCAAAAGTGCCCATCGACAAACCCCCCCCTTATGACATATACTATGTAGTGTCGTGAAGTTCTGAACATTTGCAATGATGAAGTTGTTTGATAGGTGCCAAGCTGTCTTCATGATTGATTTTTAACCGGTGTGGCTGCTTTCTTGGTTTGATCACACACTGCAATCTTAATACGCACTTTTCCATCAAATAAAGGAATCCTTATACCAGTTTGTTGTGTTGTGTGACTTGTGTCAGTTACAACAGTCTGGAGGTGGGAGTGCAGACTCTCCGGCGGCTGCCGAGAAACTGAAGGGGGACCTACAGGCAGTTTTCAGCGTGCTCCCCAAGGACATGCAGCAGCTCCTGCTCTGCAATCCTGAGAGAGCAGCTCTTCTTCATGCTAGCCCAGAACCAACATAGCTTGCAGGTTAACAATCCTTCGGCGCACGGTGTCCGTCCTTTTTTATTGTGATAAAAATCACCGGCCACCATTGGTTGTGTTGTGCTGGCGGGGGGTTGACGAGTGTTCGGTGGTAACCGGTCCTAATCCGAGATGGTTGCAGTGTGGTGATTGTTAAGCGACGGCTCCGAAAGATGTTCGGGCTAATGATTGTTTAGCGACGCCTGCCCTTTTTGATTGTATATTCATCACTTGATATTACTTCAGACTAGTCATTGATGATGGCAGAGGCTCAAGCTGGTAGCTTTCACTGTATGTTCAGCTTCTGCAACTTTTACTGTCCTATTGTCACCCAGAAGGTTTTGTTCGAGAAGGGGCAATGGAGGTTTTTTGATTTACAGTGCTCTTTGCTTTACATAAATGGTGAATATTTCCTCTTAGAAAAGTAGCATTGTGTGAAATTTACCCCTACATTGGTAATTTACATATCCCTTGTACTTGGATCGATTATCATTTTTATCTCTTGTAAATGTCCCCTCCTTGTTTCGATTTTCTACACAATCACCCCCCTCATGAAACTAGGCTTTGAGTTGAAAAGAAATGATCCAACATGGCGAAGGTGACCGGCTTGATTCACCAGAGCCGCCAACCCAATAGGTGAATGACACTCAGTCCGAGACTTATGGCTTTAGATGCAGCAGTCTGATCACCTTACGGTTACGGGACACGTTATGGAATCACTACTTTTACAGTATGTTTGGCTCGGTCACTGTTCTAAAAAGCGGTTTAGGTGGTCGCCTAGGCGCTAGAAGGTCCCCCACCGCCTAGCCTAGTCCTAGACGGTGCTGAAAAATGGTTCAGGCCTCTAGGCAGGGCTAGGCGGCCGCCTAGGCTATCCTAGGCGGTTCCAGACGAGATTAGGCGGCCACCTAGGCAATATAATGTGTATAGATGTTATTTTATTATTGATAATCATAAATTTATGGTTTATAATGTACTAAAATTATGGATAATATGATATTATCTGAGATAATATCATTCTTGTTTTTGTTCTTGTTAATCTTGAGTTTATGGTTACGCAAATGATACATGCTCTTTAAAATAATAGTTGGGATAATCTTGAATTTATAGTAAGTTAAAAAATATATATTATATATAATATCAAAATAATTTTAAAAAAATAAAAACGTCTAGGCGGTGCCTAGATGGCCTAGGCGCTAGAAGGTCTCTGACCGCCCGACTAGCACCTAGCGCTTTTTAGAACATTGGGTTTGATACAGTTGACACTACACGGTACAGAGGGGATGCAATGCGTGTAGTTGGAACACTACTTTTTGCTGCATGTTCCAACTCCATGTTTTTTTTATAGGATGTTGTGCAGGTGGGGGTTGGAACTGCTGTGGTTTCCGAAAACTATAGTGAACCAAACAGGCCTCGATGTGCAGCGTTGATGCACGGTTCCAACTGCACTTGAACAAACAGGCTGGAAGTTGCAAGCCATCATGCATTAATGCCATTTGGCATTTGTTTGAAATAAATACTAAATTTTATTTAATTAAGCCAAATTGACCATTAATATATGTGCACCAATTGCCTATGATCATCCCAATTTGGTTCCAATATCATGAGTGATCCGGTTACCCCAAAACACTGCCAAAACTTGCAGGATTTTTCTAATGGCCTGGGGTTTTTTTTTTGGTGCATTTCAGAGGGGAGGTCACAAACAAACCTTCGGGAGGCGCCACATGCCGACGCTGCAAGGGAAACCACTACTAGGTGAGGGAAGACGGCCACCATGTAGCGGAAAACTGACACAATTGCCACTACTGGCACACCCAGCAACCCCTAAACAAGGGAATCACATAGCCACCACCGCCGGCGTAGACATGCCGCGCACACTGGCTGGAGACACCCCAAAACCCCAGACCAAGGGGTAGGAAAACAGCATGGAACCAAAAGATCCACAACAAAAAAACAACCAAAAAAAAAAAAACAAAGGCGAAGTACCGCCTGCACCAGCCGCCGAGCTAATCTGAAGGAGTCGTAGACGTTCTCCTCATCACCGTTGAACCCTCCGCCGCACCGCCAGGAACCGCCACCGACCAGTGGGGGTGTATTGGAAACCCACCGGCGGAGAACCTCACGCTAGGGCCAGATCCAACCTCCCAAGCTGCTCCCGGTAGAAGAACTGACCCCGACGATGATCAGAAGTCGTCAAACGAGCTATGGTAGAACGCTGCCCGACTCCGACGCTCCGAGTACAAAAAGCCGGCAAGCTAATGACGCCCCTATCTACAGGGGGGAGGAAAGGGGCCCAATCCCACCCCCGAGGTCGAACGGCGACAAGGCCTGACCCCCCCGGAGCCGCCGGTGGCGCCGTCCGAGGAGGCCAGCCGGATCAAGGGGAAAGGTGAAAGCGGCTTTCAATCGCTTGTGTTGGTCTAATGGTCTAGGGTTAATCGACCTAGGCTTTCATGGGGCGCCTCATACTTGGGCCAATTACCGAGATTATCAGAATTTTATCCGAGAAAGACTTGATCGAGCTATGGCAAATTCGGGGTGGAGGCTCCTATTCCCACGGACATGGATTTGGCAGCTGACCAGGCTCGACAGTGATCACTCCCCCATTATTCTTGATCTTCATCCTTCAACTATCAAAAAGAAGAGGTATGTCCGTTTCCAAAGAATTTTAGAAATCTAACCCTGAATTTTTTGAAAATTACTTCACCAATCTATTCTCTACTTCAAACCCGGCAACTACTAATCTTCGGGAGAATGGCTTCAACAAAGTTATTACGGAAGCTGATAACAACATGCTCATTGCTGTCCCTAATGCTGAGGAAATTAGACATATTATTTTCTCTATGAATAGAGCTTATACGGGTGGTTCAAGATTTCTTCTCTCCAAGTATTTACATCCGAAGATTAATGCAACCTTTCTGGCCCTCATCTCCAAGAAAAAAAAAATGACTGAAACCAAGAGTGATTTCCAGCCTATCAGTTTATGTAATGTGTTATACAAGATTTGCTCCAAGATTCTAGCTAACCGGCTTAAAACCCTCCATAAATTCATCTCCAAGACTCAAAACACGTTCATGGAAGGAAGAAATATCAGAGACAATACCATCATTGCTCATAAGGTGATCGCTACCATTACGTACTACGGGTCATCGAGGGTACTTTGCCCTCAAACTGGACATGGCCAAGGCATATGATCGCATTGAAGGGGGGGTCATCCTGCAAGTGCTCTCAGCTCTTGGCGTTTCGGGTAGCTTCAAAGCACTCATCCACGCATGCATCTCGGAGGTCTTGTACTTTGTAATGATCAATGGCTCTTCGAAAGGTTTTATTAAGATCAATGGGGTGTAAGGCAGGGCTGCCCTCTTTCTCCCTATCTTTTTCTGGTATGTTCTGAAGCACTCTTTCGTCTGATTCAAATCAATGAAGATCGTAAGCTTATTCATGGCATCTGAATAGGTAAACATGGTATTGGCCATCTCTCACCTGTTCTATGCGGACAATATTTTTATTTTCGGCAGAGTGGCGAATCCGGAGATTGATTGCATCAACAATATCCTTGCCACCTACTGTGGTCTGGTCAACTCGTAAACTAAGGCAAATCTAAGATCACCTTATCCAGAAATGTGTCTCAGGTAAGACAAAATAATGTGGCAGACCATCTTGGGGTGGTGATTATGAAACAAGACGACCTGTATCTTGGTTCCCCTCTCTTCTATGGGAGATCCAAGACTAAAGCCTTCGCCTTTCTAAAGGATAGAATGAAGTCAAAACTTAAAGGGTGGACGTCCAAGACCCTTTCCCATGCCGGAAGAGCCGTCCTCATCAAGGCCTGCCTCCTCCATCCCAACCTACTTTATGTCTACCATGCCGATTCCAAGAGGAGTGACAGACAAATTAATGCAATTCATCGGGATTTTTGGTGGGGTTTTGATTCTAATATTAAACATCACTACTTGTTGGCCTGGCTCCATTTCTTCAAACCAATGCTCGAGGGAGATCTCGGCCTTCGGGATCTCGCGGAGGTCAACCATTCTCTAATCATGAAGATGGCTTGACAGTTTTTGAAGAATCCTGAACTCTGGCGGGCTCAAGTACTTGCAAAGAAATACAGGTCACACCCGCTAATTTTTTGTCCTTCCAAAACAAGGTTGGAGATTCATTTACTTGGCGTAGCCTTCTGAAGGGATGGGACCTCATTCAGCCATTTATCTGTTGGAGGGTGGGAGTAGGCTCCGCTATCAATATGATTCACGATCCATGGATTCCGGGCCTTCCTGACAAGAAGCTGCTAACAGATGTCACGAATGGGGAAATGTTGTGGGTGGCTGATTTTATAGATCAAAGTTTTAGACTATTCACTGTAACAACTAAATTGATACTACGTTGTCTCGAATTGATGTTCCATTTGAGCAGCTACAGTGAAATTACTAAAGCAACCGAATTTATACTCCTCTAACATGAATTTATACACCATTTGAGCTACTACAGTGGAAGCACTGTAGCAACATAATTTATACTCTGCTAACCTGAATTTATACTCCATTCGAGCTGCTACAGTGGATTCGTTGTAGCAACTGAATTTATACTCCGAAATAATTACTTCTATAGTAAAATCACTATATCAGCTACAATGTTTTGGGTCTACTATTGGGATTTCACTATACAATGCATGTTGGAAAAAAAACTGCACAACGATTTATTCTCATTGTATAGCTGCTATTGAGGTAAAATGGCCATTAAAAAAAACAAGATTGAGGGAGGAACTTAATGCTTTACACAAAAGGTAGAGGGGTTTATCAAACTACAGGGTTAGCTAGAGGGGCCTTCGCCTAATAATTACCCCTTTTTTGTGTGTAAATGTGCTGCACCTAGTAATCTATGTGGTGTAAATAGCACCACCCATATTACAGGGTAAGCCTATCAATGGGTCGGTGTTTCACGGGTTTCGGGTTGGGTCGTGTTTGAGTCGTGTGAGAATATGCTAGACCCATACAAGGTCCATTAGCTTAATGGGTTGAGTTCAATAGACCCAAACCCGAATAGTTTTTGTTGTTAGTAACTCGAAATGACCCATTTAACCCATTTCCTAAACGGATCGTTTCGGATCAATCGGGTCATTTTTGGGTTAACCAGGTTGTTTCATATCAATGATCTAGGTTTTTCTATAGGAAAGGCGGATTTCAATCCCGTTTATTGTGCTCGCACATCATGTAGCATGCTTGCAATTGCACGAACCCAAAGAGTCGTTCAACCTTTCACCCTTCATGCTGGTAATTAGTTTTGGCCTAAGTTTGGATAGCTTCTTCAGACTTGGAGCCTTAGATAATCGGATTCGAGTGTAGTGGATTTCACGGGTTATATACATGGCATGTTTTTTAAACAGGTTGAAATGGGTTTCACAGGTTAACATGAACACGACCTATTAGTTAACGAGTCTAAATGGATCGTGTAAGAAAATGACCCGATCCGATAAAATGAGACCCATGACCCGTCTTTTTTTCGTGCGGGTTAAGCGGACAGTGTCAAAAGTTGACAGCCCTATTCCAGGGTGAGAGGCAACTCATGTCGAGGGGGGTGTGCACCGTTGGCCGAAGGGCGACGGGACGAGATAACAAGAGTAGTCAGGGTGCCAATACTGACGCAGAAATTAGACCGGACCGTCCGATCGGACCGGTGAACCGGTCCCTAAACCGGTTGGTTACGATTCTGGATCGGTAATACATATAACTCGGTGAAACCTGAGCAAACAACCCGATTTTCTAATGAACCGTCGCCCGGCCGATTTTGTTAAACCCAGTGGTTTAAGTCAATCGGTAAATTAAATCCCCGATTCTCCGGCTTTGTTATCCGAGAATCGCCAGACGGCAACTACTGCTCAATGTTTTCAAAATCGGACCGGAAGGCGAACTGAAAAGGCATCCGGTTTGGTCCAAATCGGTTTAACCGCATGAAAATAGTTTTTTTTTAATAGATATTTACTAAATTTTTCCATGAAAAGTTTGATTCATGGGTTAACAATAAACCTATTTATTCAAAGACCGAACCGAAACATGTTCCGGTTCCGATCCAAACCAGTCAAACGCTCGGTCCGGTCCAGTTTTCAAAACACTCTGCTGCTTTTGCTAGAGCCGTCTTCGCTCGGAGGTCGAAACCCTAATCGACTCTCAGGAGTTGTTTGGTTGCGGTACAAATGATGTGTGTATATCTATTTGCACATATAACATGAGCAATTAAAATTTTATGTATTTAGATAAAATTTTATTTATAAAGTTTTATGTGTAAAAGATATATAAATTTAGCAAGTGTGCATGCTCTCAAAGTCCCGACTGCCCAATCCACGACCCCACCAGAAAGCCCCTCGATTTCTCCCGCCGGAAAGCCCCTGCCGCTCGCCGCTCGATTTCTCCCGCCGGAAAGCCCCTGCCGCTCGCCGCTCGATTTCTCCCGCCGGAAAGCCCCATGTCCCGGGCGGCCTGACGCACGACGCTCGACCCCTGCCGCCCGACAACCCAAGTCCCCGACGGGCCCCCTGCCGCTCGCCGCTCGATTTCTCCCGGAAAGCCCGAAGTCCCCGGCGGCCTGACGCACGACGTTCGACCCCTGCCTTAGGTAAATGGTGGCGGGTGCGTTTAGACTTTAGAGCGAAGGTAACTCTCTCTTTTTTTCTCTCTCCTGCTCTCTCTCTTCTGCTCCCTGATCCCCGTACACCCCTCACCCAGACCTCTCTCCCTCTCTCGTCTCCTCGCCCCTCTCCGGCCGCTTATACTCGGATACCGCCTGGCAGTCGGCAAGTATCTCCGCCGTAGGTAAAGTCCCCTCCTCGCTTTCACTCTATCTCAATCTATCTCCCTCTTCTTGCTGTGGCGTTCGGCGGCGACTGGAGCCCTGGCCGGCGTCCCTTCGGTGCGCCGCCCCGACTCAGGTAACCCCATCCGCTCTCCATATCGTTCAAGCTCTCTACTCTTCACCTCTCTGTCCTGCCTGCCGATTCCCACCCACCCACGCACCCACAAACACACACACACACACACACACTGACACACAAAAATAAGAGAGGTTATATATGGGCGTACTAGTGGGATATACGTTGTTTAGTTTCTTATTCCGTGATAACCATGACCATAACCATCAAGCCATGTCCCATCTACTTGGGGTCGGCTTTATGAATCCTTCTTCGCCATTCATTTCGATTTAGGGCTATATTTGTTGTTAATGAAAGTTTTTCCATATCTTTTTTTAACAACTTCCATCAATGTTTTCAATTCATTCTTCATTATCTAAATATCTTGTACTCAGTTGGTGCTACTACAACACTTTATCTAATACACTCATACCTCAATCTATCCCTCATAGTTTTTCCGCACATCCACCTCAATATCCTCATCTCTGCCATGCTAATCTTTTGAGCTTGAGCTTTCTTTAAGGGCCAACATTCTGAACCATTTAACATTGCAGGTCTTATTGTTGTCTTGTAAAATTTACCCTTGAATCTTAAAGGCATGTGCCAATTTCATAGCACTCCCGAGGCCCCTCTCCACTTCATTCAACCCGATCTAATCCTATTGGATATACCATCATTTATCTCTCCATTCTTCTGTATGACAGAACCAATATACTGAAAACAATCACATTGTTGTACCTTTTGGCCATTAATTATGAAATGAGTTTCATTATCATTAAAATTACACCATATATTCTGTTTTAGCTCGACTTATTTTTAAACCATTATCTTCCAACGTTTCCTCCATAATTCCAATTTAGTATTTAATCCATCATTGTCTCATCGACTAACAGTATATCATATGCAAATAACATACACTATGATACTTCTTGAATGTTAGCAGTGAGTTTATCAATGACAAAAATAAAAAGATATGGGTTTAAGGCTGACCTTTGGTGGAGTTCCGCAATTATTGAAAATTCATTTGTATCGCCACAGTTACTTCTGACACTAGTAATTGCTTCCTCATACATGTATTCAGTCACTTCAATATAACCTTAAGGCACCAATTTTCTCTTTGAAGTCTACCAAATTGCTTACCATTTATTATTCTCATTTTGGTTATTGTGTATCTAACATACAAAATTATAAAAGGATAGATGGTGGCATAAATAGTATAGCCAGGGTTGGGTAGTTGAAGTAGTGATTTTTCTGGGGCGATATACGATCAACACATGCATGCAAAATTAAGGTAAAATTTTACATGACAATAATAATAATTTATGGTTGGCATTGGGCTATAAAGAGGATTCAAGCATACGAGTTAGCAGAGACTAGGACGTTTAGGTGCCCGTGTGGCAAAGCTATGAGAGATTGAGTGTGAAATGAGAACATGAGGAGCGTAAGAGCTACACTTACAGACCAAGTGATTAAGAACCGATTAAATCTTTAGGGTATTGTCATGTACGATGGATAGCGAAGATGGCTTTGATAAGTTAAAGGGTCTCTAATTTATGTTGAGTGAGTAAGAAAGCAGAGGGAAAATTTTAACTAATATGGATGTAAATTGTGAGAAAAGATATGAAATCTTGTAGTGACAGCAGAGGTAAGCTGCAATAGGAATGATTTGTTAAGAAGAATTCATAAATATGATCCTAAGTAGATGGGGAAAGGATTGATGGTTCATGTTTTCTTTATCTATTATATGTACCCATCACGTTATCCCTACTACATTATGCCATGTTACATTCCAAAAGGATATTACAGAAAGATGAGTTAAGGGTCTCACATGATTAAGATAGCCATGCATGCAAGGCTTATCCTTCATCTCCACCCAACCTATGAGATAAGTTCCTATTTATTTATGCTTTACATGCATGGCGAGCTTGACTGCATCAAAATCTATATTTGAGGAACCTGGCATTCTTGTATTTTTTTTTGAAAGGTAAGATAATTTTATTGCTACCAAAAAGATTTATCAGTGAGTATGATCTCGACATTCCTTTTTACCATTATAGGCATCACACGATAGGCTGATACGGTGATACCAAACTATTCATATGTTGGTACTTGGTATACTACTTGGGATACTATTAGTGTCATCTCCCAATTGCATGGTGTTTGTGTGCTTGCAATTGCTTTGCTTTTGCGTTATGTTAGTTAGTACTAATATATTATGTAGTCAAAGGCACACTAGGCTTCTCTAGGCGAAAGCCTGGTGCCTCGCCTAGGCAAGGCTTAGGCTCCTCAAGGTGTAGGTGTGCCTAGGGCGCCCAGTCTATTCAGATTTTTTTTTTCTTTTCCCGCATTCTTTGACTTTTTTCCTCACCACTTCTTCCTTAATGCCCCCCCCCTCTAATTTGAATAATTTCATCCTCAAATTTTCTCCAATATGGATTCATCCCCTAACGCAATTGGAGTTCTTTTGACAAATCTCAAAATACAATTTACCTTTGACAACGCTAGATTTGTTATTTTAAGTTCCTAACATACAATTTTTAATTATATAGACTAATTATTTTAAGCTCATAATCTAGATGTTATGCTCATGCCATATGAGGGTATGGCATATGAGGGTAATTGTACTTTTATTAGTTTTTATATTGTGGGTTTATTGTATTTTTCTTAAATACCTTGTATATAAATTAATTTTAATGCGGGGAAAGGGGGGATGTAGGAGGCGCCCCGGTTTTAGGTATTTAGCAGGTGTCAAGTAAACTTGGTGCACTGCACGTCTTATGTTCTTTGTCAAGGCGACCACTACCTTAATCCCTCTATAACGCTGGGTCACCTCTAGTCCCCCTTGAAACCAGAAAATGCAGTCAACAACAATCTTGTCAAGGTGTGCTCCTAGCCCTAGGTGACACATCATTATAGAAGGGTTAAGGCGGTGGTCGCCTTGACAAAGAACATAAGATGTGCGGTGCACCTAGTTTGCTTGACGCATGTTAAATACCTAAAACCTCCTAATCATTGAACTTATTTAAATAGCTGCGCTCAAGCTGCTGCGATATCTTATCGTGGTGAATTAGGGATGGCAACAGGACAGGCTAAATGGGAAACCCGACCTGACCTTATTGAGCTGGGTTTGGGATGGAACAAGTTGCGTTTGGCATTTATGAAATAAAACACGATTGGCATTGGGAAGGAGTCGGGATTAGCCTACCCCTACCCGACCCGATTACATGTGTTATTTTTTTTTTTTTGCCGTTTGATAATTTAAACGGATATGGTTTAGTATCCTATTTTATGTTGTACCGATACTATATTTAAGGAAATAATACAACTCATGCCTTTTGTTTATAAAATTTCTAGAACATATTTGATTTAACCTATCAATATGTTCATGGTGTTTAACTGGTTGTAGACTTGTAGTAAGCTATACATTTTCATTGTAGCGCATCTGTTTAATTCATTCAAAGTATATATATTTAACAAAAACATAGAAACTATTGTTTTATGTTATAATGGATTTAGATCTCAATATGTTCATTGCTTCTCTTAACGTAAGTAAGTTTAGGTCAAAATATAATCAACTAGCTTGGACTTGTCTAGCATAAACATAATTGGGACGGGATGGGACGGGTTTGGGTTTTTACTAGTGTTAGTGGGACAGGTTTGGGATTCATCATTCAAACCCGACACGGATTTGAAACGGGTTTGGGATAAGGTATTCATTAGCGGGATGGGGTTGGGATTGGCCGACCCGTCCCAAACCCGACCCGTTGCCATCCCTATGGTGAATTGATCGTAAGTTCAAATTGTTTTAAGGTTATAATTTCAGTATATATATTATTGTACTTTGTCTTTGTCGTATATCTTATTATGGTGAATTGATCGGAAGTTCAAATTATTCTTTACTACACATAGTGTTGTTAATTAGTACATAATTATAGCAGATATTCTAATGACATAATATAACTGTTACATATAATGATACATGCACACGCACACACACACACTCATATATATATATATATATATATATATATATATATATATATATATATATATATATATATATATATATATATTAGGATCCCGTGCCTTAAATTTTTGCCTTCATGGTTATTTGATGCCCTAGAAGATTTAGAATGTGCTGATTTTTTGTGGATGTAATCATCCCACCTTAGATAGAACATCCACAAAAAATCAGCACATTCCAAACCTTCTAGGGGCATCAAATATTACAAGCTTTATTCATCATTCATTTTTATCCGTTAACTTTTATTATATATTTGATGGCCCTAAAAGATTTCGAATGTGCTGATTTTTTGTGGATGTTCTATCTAAGGTGGAATGATTACATCCACAAAAAATCAGCACATTCTAAACCCTCCAGGACATCAAATCAAAATCGAAGGCAAAAAATGAAGGCAAAAATTTAAGGTACAAAATCCTGACAGTATTGTTGGGACTCCCTATACATGGTGAATTTGTGACACTAGAAGTTTTAGAATGTGCTGATTTTTTAGAAGGATGATCAACTTGACTTAAATAGACCATCAACAAAAAATCAACACAGTCTAAAACTTATAGAGGCATCAAATACTATAAGCTTTATCAACCATCTATTTTAACCGTTAATTTGAAAATCATGTTTGATTTCCCTAGATGTTTTAGAATGTGCCAATTTTTTATGGATGTTTTATCTAAGATAAGGTTATTATCATCATAAAAAATCAGCAAATTCTATGTGCCATGTGTTGTGAAATGACTATATGCCATATGGTACTCCCTAAGACATGTCAATAAGAACCCATTTTCCCACCTTAGCGCCTTGACAACCATTATCAATAGTTCAGGCTTGTGCCTAGGAGTATCTAGGCGCAAAAATATAGTCAACAGCTCAGGCTCTCGCTTAGGTGTGTGAGAGGAGCGCCCGAGCTCGTGCCTAGGTGTGGCTGTACGAAGGCTCACCCCTTGCGCCTGGACTACACCTAAGCTTTTGACTGCACAGATTTCGTGTCCCTTTAAACCCACATGCATGTGTCGGCATGTTAAGCACTTTTGAATTACTCCAAATTTTGGCTTCATCACAATTTATGTGTTTAGATGGTTGAAGTGTTTCTGTGCACTCCTAGAGATAATATAACATTACGACATTTGTGAATTATGTTTGTCATGATCGAAGTAATGGCATGCTTTAATTATTTTTGTTCTAATCAATGTCATATTGTCATCGAGGCTAATGTGTAATGTACATGCATGGTTGTTTTGGTGCATATTGTGTTTCTAAATTGTGTGGTTCATGTTTCATGGATGTTTGCATGCATGGGCATGTGGGACTAATATCTTAGGAATGGAAATAAAAAATACATGTTTTAGGCTCGTATGTGAAATTCAATTATTAAAAACTATTTTCTGACTTTTCTTTTTTCTTTGCAGTTGACGACTTTGACGATTGCTCCTGCAACTAGTGACAAAAGTTCAAAAGGAATCTAGGAGGGAAAAGTATATAACCTAAGAACATTTTGGTAGGAAGCGTGTAATGTCATACTTTATTGTGTTTCTTTATGATAGACATTTGTACTTTGCCTTTTGAGTTCAAAATTTAAGGATAAATTTATGCTGATGTACAGTTTTAAAAGTCATCTATGAGTGAAAGAGAGTTTTTCATTTTGTTAAAATGAACTTGTTCAATCTACAGTTCATGTTACGCTTCTATTTGCAAAGTTGTTAATTATGCATCTCAAATTATCTATCAAGTTGTATCATCTGATCTCAAACACTCAACCATCCAAACCATTAAAATATCGTGGCCAACCTAGGTGACCTTGGGTTAACCAATCGACCACTGTATATAAATATGGTTAACATGGCCTACTATGGTCAAACATGGTCAGCCAGGGCAAACTTGGCCACATGTAGCCAACAGGCCTAAGTTCATTCCAAATTGGTCTATCATGGTCAATCTTGGACAAACAACATTGCTATATACATCTTATCTCACCCACTATCACTGGCAGTGTCATATGCAAAGGTTTGAGCCTGCACAGGGTTTGGCGCTCTTGAGTCCAAAATGTCATGAACTGGGCGAGATTTACAGGGAAAAATTCCTAGTCAGCCATGTGCCAGAACATTCCAATGGGCATATTAGACTATACGTAGTCACGGTAAACAAATTGTAGTTGGTTCCAAGGGTTTAAGGCCGGATAATCTCACTTTGTCCACTGTATAAGTTGGGGGATCTCGATGCATACGCCCAACCAAACACAAGAAGTGGAATTGCACTAGCCAATTATATCCAACTAAACACTCGGAAGACCAACTACTGCAACTTCACATACATGCATCTGAACAATCCTGTGTAGATGGGGTTGTAGAAATGGTGCATGCATAACATACATACCCCGCTGATATTACAACAAACAAGACAGGATCGAGAGGGCATCCATTCCTCTCTCTTGTTGCATTTTACAAAATCAAATTGATTTGCCGTCATTTTGAAATTCTAGCTTATACCTCTCCTCTCGAACTGAAGAGATATTTTGCAACCTGCAGTAAAATTTTGAAGGTTCACGATGGCGACAGCAAAAAAAAATTACAAGGAGAAGATGATGCGTAAAAAGTAAGTCATTTGAAAATTTTGATATTTTCCTCTCTCTCCCCCCCCCCCCCCCCCCCCCCCCCCCCCACACACACACACACACACACACACACAGGCACAAATAACTGCATATTTGATGTATTGACATCTTAGTTTTTATTTGTTAATGTGAGACCATAATGAGCTTAGATTTCAGAAACTGTCATCTTTTCCTGCTCTCTCTACCAAACAAATTATTTTTTTTTTTTGCAAACAAATTAATTTTAGTAGTTGGATTACATATATCCATTTCCTTATTCAATAATGTGGATAACTTCCCTTTTCACGTAATAATGGATACATTGTTGACCTTCTGGATCATCAGGCGACTAGTTATTGATTTTCTTATATACTTTGCTGCAAAGTATAGCCTAAATTTTTGGGTATTTGTTAGGGAGTATGGCATAGGTTGTTTCTGGATTTTGGGTTCTAAGTCGGGGTTTCATTGGATACCTTGCCAACTTCGAACGGCTTTTAAATGGTGCAAAATGTAGCATTCAAATACAGCATAGTACATGCATCTGCAAGCAGGAAGTTGAAAGTAAGGTCAAAACGCTGGTTATATGTGCAAATCAGGCTTGCTTTAACAGCATGAGTATGTAAGTTGTCAGGAACATGATTCATGCTGTTAAAGCAAGCCTGATCTGCTTGTAAGTTGTCAGGAACATGATTCATGCTGTTAAAATTAACTACCATTGGAGAAAGAGATTATGGCAAAACCAATACTCATATAGCAGCTCTAATGGGTGTCACGATCATCAACTTGTACATGAGAAGAAGTTTGTGATAAATGTTCCTTTTGGGGAAGAAATGGAGCACAAGTCAGTTAACACCCCAATCTGGTGGCATTAATAAAAATTACTTCTTGTCTTCTTCATTCATTTTTAAAAATTACTTCATGTATTTAAGTGCTTTTATTTCTACATTAAATGTTCTTCACAGATACTGCTCTTTCTAGAGCCACAGTGTAAGCAGGGTTTCTTGTTTAGTATGTTCTTAATACAAAGATTGGATAGCATGCTGCAAATATACGCCTGCAGTAATTTGTTGCTGTCTGTAATGAAAAATCATTAGCTATATTTGCTGACTTCTTAAGAAGTTGGTATTAGAAATAGTTATTTAACCTTTTCCCTTTTATGTGAGGTATATTTTAGAACCTGAAGTAATATGTGTTTCTAATTAATAGAGAGGAGAAACAAGAAGAGCCAGAAACACCCAAATATCGGGATCGTGCCAAGGAACGCAGAGAAGATCAAAACCCTGATTATGAGCCGACTGAATTGGGTTCTTTTCATGCAGTAGCTCCTCCTGGTACTGCTGATTTAAGGTTTGTATCTCATTTACAATTTATTGGATATATGTGCAGCTTGATCCTTTACCTTTTATTCTTTAGCTTTCATTTTGCTATATTTTCGCAAGTATGTTTGTGCTTACTGCTTTATTTTTTGCAGGATAGCTGATGCACATAAGATATCTATTGAAAATAGCAAGTACCTTGGAGGTTTGTATGCTGGATCTCTCTTTGAAGGAAATGAGACATTTAATGAATCATTTTTATAATAAAAAATGATATTTATATATTCCATTGTGCCTTTTTCTCACTGACATGTATGTAAATATTTAATGCGTTTCCTAGGATCAGATTGAATGGGTGATGAGTCCATTGAAGTGTGATAATAGCAGCTTGTTTTGTTAGGAGGAGTTGCAACCCGTGTGTTGCAACCCCGCAACCAAACAAACAACTGTGTAGTTGTCTCATTGTGAAGTTCTAGCTACACTCACTGTGGAGTTCCAACCACACCATTTCACAAGTTTTGAGGAGTTTGAAAACACTCCAAAAAGCTGCGTGTACGAACTACACCAGCTGACCCTTGCCGTCCGCCGCCCCTCACCATCGACATCATTGCTACTACAGGCCGTCGTCGGTGCGACCACCAGACACCCACCGCTTGCAACCCGGTCTTTCGCCGGTCACTGGTGTCACCACTCACTGCCACCACCACCCGCCGTCAGTTGCTGCTATCGCCACCTATTACCACCGCCGCCATCGGTCACCGCCCCCTCCATTGCCGTCTGCCGTCTACCCATACCCATGGATACTTCGAAAGGACTGCCGTACGAGTATCGGTTACACACTGGTTATGGGTATGTGTACGGTACGACAATTCCCGTACCCGGTATGTCGTTTTGAATCGGGTACGGGTACCGCTATTTGGGTACGGTGCCGGTATGACACCGGTACGACATGGGTATGGGTACCCCGATTTGGGTACGGTGTTGGTACGACATGGGTACGGGTACCCCGATTTGGGTACGACATGGGTACGGGTACAGATACAAAAAATTAGATAACAATTTTAAAATTTTAGAAAAAAATTCCAAAAAAATAGAAAAAAATTAATACAAATAATTTTTAATTTTTTGTTACTTTTTAATTATACTAAATTATAAAAAATATCATTGATATTATACTAAAATTTTATAAAAATATTTTTTTATATAAGTACCCCGCCGTACCCGTACCATACTTTGTAAGGTTATGCCGTATCGGTGTACCCATATTGTACTCGTACCGGTACCCGTACCCCTGCTTCATAGACCATCTCCCACAACCACTAACCATGTGCAATCAAACAACCGTTTTGCAATTGCATGGTACTATGGTAATTCTAATCCATGCTTTTGCGAGCGGATAAGTTGTAACTCATGCTTTCCAATTGCACAAGTTGTAGCTCCACCAACCCCACCAACTCCTTACCACTGTAAGAATATAAATAAAGATGGAGTGATTTTCTACTATTTTAGGAATCAATGTTGTCAAATGCGACATGTGATCACTCTACTTTTTTGTATCTCATATGCCATTACATATGCGACTGTGTGGTCACTTATCCGGTTGTGCATTTTTTTAAAATTTTATTATAAAAAAGAATAGTTTTTTATTGGGACTTGAACAATACCTTTCTATGGGAGTATCGTCCCTCTCTCCCATTGTTACAAGCAAGGCCAAGGGGAGTTACTAGTCTATTCAAGAACCCCCCCCCCCCTCTCTCTCCTTCCCCTTTTTCTCTCTATCTCCATGCTATACCGAATATAATAAAAAAATTGTTATTCGTGTGGGGTGCGATGCGTCCATCAACGATACTTCTCTTCTCCGCATTTTTCTTGTGTTTCTTCATCACTTTTATCTTCCCAAAACTTCAAAAATATGAAACATATCATCCACACTAATCCTATATTCCTGTCACAAGCCCTCGACCTCCATCGCTACCAGTGTTTTAAGTATCGTTATTGTTGTCGATATCGCCAAGTTGTTTGGGGAAAAAATCGGGGATATATTGCTATTTATCGCCAAATATCACTAAAAATTAGGGAAAAGAGGAAAAAAATGGCAAAATGAAGATTTTTTTAGAGGATTTTTCTATATTTCCCTTTAGGATGTATAGATACACCATTATGATCAATAACATACATAAAACAATCATTTACTCTAGGGGACACTCAATTTAGGCTCTATATATGAGTCTGTGAACTGTCTGAAACTGTCTATGAACTGTTAGAAACTTTGCAATAGTCTATGAATTAAACAATCACAATAAGATTACACACAGTAGGAAACATGATAAAACATTTCAAAACCCATATGGTTCACAGTACATAAAAACATATCACAAATTCATAACTCATAAAGCATAAGACATAATAAGCATAAAACATCTCACAGACTGACAGTACATGACATAGCATAATAATCTGAAAATGATTTAAGCAAAAAAATTTCAAATTTGGATAGCAAGTAGATTGGATGTGTAGTATTGACATACAAAAATTTCATTAGGGTTTATTGGGTTTAAATAGATGAAACCCATGAATCCCAATTAATTTCATGATAATCATTATGAATCACATCAAACTTGATACGTTTAATGTTTATAATCTATTCTTCACGAAGATCTACTTAAGAAATTTGAGAAATTAAAAAAAAAAATTGAAAATATACCTCAATTTAGAAGTTTGGAAGAAACCCCAAATCCGTGAAGAGAGGCTTCAAATCCACCAAGAACAACAAATGGAGGCTTTGGCGAGATATCAGCGATATTTGATGATATATTGACGATATTTAGCGATATTTGGCGATATTTCGACTTTTTTCCCAAAACAGGGGAATTTAGTCTTTTTGATGTCGAAGCCTGGCGATATAGCGATATATCACAATATATCTCCGATATTTTAAACCATGATCGCTACCCGCCATCAGAACATGGAGATACACATAGTATTAACTTGTGCTTTGGATATCTTGAAGAGTCTTTTAACTTTGAAGAAAGATTTTGGCGCAAATTTTTTTCTCATGCAGTATGGACGTCATCATTCTCAATCAAAGGAGGAGAGGCTTGAACTAGATAAGGTAAAAGAGTAACCATTAAGGCAGATATCTTGGCAAACCTTAATCTTTAATCGCTTGCACCATAGCATCTTCTCCGTATTTGCCGTAGAAATTCTGTATATTAAATTGACGCTATTCCTAGGATAAGGTTGTACTGATAATGGCAAAGAAAGAAGTGCGTGAGAGGTTGTGCTGAAGTTACTCACCATGGGTGTAAAGTCACTTCATAAATTACTCATTAAATGTACTCATTTTTTTTAGAGGTACATTACTCTATTTTAAACTTCATTCACAAAATTACAAGACTATAATTCATGGCGTTAACCCTACCTTATATTAATAGATCGTAATGCTTGAAGCCTTGAACACTAAGAATGAACTAAAGCTAGGCCAAATAACTAGACAATTTAGTTAAGGAATTCTAACTAGGTTTAATATTAAGGAAAATAATAATGACTTTTGTATGCTCATCTCATCAGATCGCCCTTAGGCTTCAATAAGTTTGTTGGACAAATTCTTTTTCTGTCTTACAATTCAAGGAAGTACGTTGAGGAACCTCATGCTTATTTATGTTCATGCCACAACTTGGATCTTATTAATGGCATCAAAAGGTTAAATTGTTCCTTAATCAAGATATTCGATTAAAATCCTTGACTTAACCATATTACTTAGAAATGAATTTGGGACATACCCAACTAATGGTGAACAGATCGCCTTGCAGATTCTGGAGGTCAAGCTTCGTTATGACGGATGGCTTAGTTGTTGGTGTCCCATTGGACTTTTAATTTATTTTTAGTTAATTATTTACTATTTTCTGAGTTAATTTTTGTTTATTTTCTGCACATGTCAAAACCCATTTTGTAAGGGTTTCCTAAGTGTATTAGGAGTCCAAGTCTTAAGTTAATCAAGAGTCCAAGTTCCAAGTCTTTTAGTAGTCCAAGTCCTAAGAGTATTAGGGGTTCTCACTTCTCAGTCCTAGTAGTCGTACTATTGCTTGAGAGTCTATATAGGACCATAAAGCCTTTATTATGAACAATGTCATTGATGAATAAAAATATTATAAAGGTTTTTGCTTTAAAGAGAGTTGTGATGGTTTGTCTTTCCCAACGACAATAGGCCTAGGGATATCTGGTGAGAGGTCAACGGCAAGAGGCCGTAGGGTGAGATGCCCGGGTAATCATCTTCTTATCTCCCCTTTGTTTCTATCCGTCAAAATCTTTACCCCATCACCTATTTTCTGATCTCATAAAAAACTGATTCTGAACGGCTCTTAAAACCGTTCGAATCCTATTTTAACCTCATTAAAGCCTAGCCATCACTACTCTATACCTTCCCCATCTTTCCTCCACAAGATCCACCACTTTTGGTCACCCAAATCCCTCAAAAACCCAATATGGACTACGCTGTCTACATCGGGAAAACCATAGGTCTCTCCATCTCCACTCATCCGATCGTCTTCAAACTTTAACCCTATTTAGCTAACCCATAAACTTACCAAGACACCAAATTTCATCCACATTCGACCTCTAGATCTTCGTCAAACAACAAAAACATACCATGCTGCAATCAAAATCTGTATGTTCTTAACCCTCCATCGTTTACCAAGAGCAAGGTTCCTTCTCGTTTGGTGGGACCCCTCTCTCATCCTACATCAAATTGGTATCAGAGCTCTGTCACGATGTCCTATCATCGTGACTAGATTGGTCCTCCTATGACCCTTGCTACTTGCCTCTGTTCCGTGGTCACCTTTACTCTCCCGAATATCTAGAACATTATCCACCGTATGGTGAAGGCTATGGTCCTCATGCTCTATATGAATCGTATCCTACTCTGATGTCTTCAACCTGGTAAACTTTGAGCGTTATGTTCTTTTACCATGTACCTCTCTTACGGATAATTATTCTTCACATATTCGTGTTCGGGCGGGCATATACACTTAATTTACTAGTTGAGCCTTTTTCCCCATTGGCTCCTTCGGCTTAATTCCTTTGCCCCAAGCTATCCAGAGATGTTTGAACGTGTCTGGACTATGATGAATTATATTGAGTACATGTTACAAGTTCAACAACAAAACAGGGAGAGTGCAGAAAATCTGCAATGGATGGGTCAGTTGCAATCCTTGATCAGACGCATGGAGGCTCAGGGTTTATCTTCATATCCAACTATACCACCGGTGGAGCATTACCAGTTGAGTATCCACCTCCAGCGGTGCTACCTATGGAATCAGCACTACCAGTTGAGCTCCCACCTTTAGTATCTAGTGGAGAAGCTTCCATTATCGACACTTTCAATAGAGCTTCGTCCCTTGTTCGAGCCTTTAGTGGAACTTCCATCACAGCTAGCACCTCTTGTGGAGTTTCAACTGCTACCAGTGCCTTCTGTGGAACTTCCATCTTTTCCGGAACCGTCAATGAACACTCCACCTTTAGTTGAGCGTCCACCTTCAACAACGCTTCTAGTGGAGCCCCCGTTTACAACGGAGTTGCCACCTGTGGACCGGTCCTGCTTCAGCATATTAAATTCCTTGGACTAGATTGACCTCCAGTAACTCTGCTACTCCTTCGGCGTCATTTGGACATGTGCATTATCCATCCACCACATCAGCCTGCCTCGGTGGCCGCCTTCTTCAATTCACGTCACCATGTCATGTATTTTAGTTCCAGGACGACTCCAGGGGACAATGTGTGGGACATGGATGACTGCACTCCCTGAATTAATTATAGTTTAATTTATTTTTAGTTAATTATTTACTATTTTTGGACTTAACTTTAGTTTAATTTCTGCACATGTCAAAACCCATATTATAAGGGTTTCGTAAGTATAGTAGGAGTCAAAATCCCAAGTTAATTAGGAGTCCAAGTCCTAAGTGTATTAGAAGTCCAAGTCCTAAGTTAACTAGGAGTCCAAGTCCTAAGTGTATTAGGAGTTCAAGTCCTAAGTGTGCTAAAGCTCTAATTGTATTAGGAGTCCCAAGCCTTTAGTGTATTAGGGGTTCAAGTCCTAGTAGTAGTATTACTTTGGAGTTACTAAAAGAATCCCAATTAATTAATAAAAATATTATGAAGAGCTTTGTTTTTAAGTGAGTTATGATAGGTTTTCTTTCCCAACGACGAGAGGTATAGGGATTCCTGGCGAGAGATCGACGGCGAGGGGCCATAGAGTGAAATGCCTTGGTGGCTGGTAATCATCTCCTTCTCTCCCCCTCTTATTATCCATCAGAACCTTCACTCCACCTATTTTCGGATCCCTTAAAAACTTGATCATAAACTGCCCTTAAAACACTCAAAATCTAATCTAAACCTCCTTAAAACCTAGCTATAGCAAGCTATACCTTCCTCATCTTTCCCCAGAATATCCACCACTTTCGATCACTCAAATCTGCCAAAAACCCAATATGAACTGTGCAGTCCAGACCTGAAAAACCGTAGATATCTTCACGTCCACTTATCCGATTGTGTTCAGCCTTTTACCCTATTTAGCTAACCCATAAACCTATCATGCCACCAAATTTCATCTATATCCAATCTCAAGATCTTCGTCAAACAACCAAAACCTACCATGCTGTGATCAAAATATGCATGTTCCTAAATCTCCATCCTTCACCTAGAGCTAGATCCTTCTCTTTTGACGTGACTCCCTCTCCTGTCCCATATCACTTGTACAATCCTAGACTAATCGTGCTATTTAATAGTTACATTAATAGAGAAAGTGATAAAACAAACTCAAAATTTGCTGATGCTGAGGAATGGATGCTCCTTGGACTGGCTCCTTGACATAAATGGAATGTATCTTTGTGCACATGCGTAGGCTGGAATTTATTGAATTTGAGGTTGTTGATTGTCCAATATTCCATGAGTTAATTCCAATGCTTGCTTTATAACATTGTTGTTTAAATTGGACTGTTGATTCTTACGAAACTCCCACTCAATCTGCTCTATCTTTAACTGTGTTTTTTAATAGAGCTAATTACAGTTTGACCCCCCCTCCCCTCTGAGGTTTATGCTTATTACACTTCCCCCCTTTAGGTTTCTGAAATTACTCTTTGACAATTTGACCCCATGTCAGACATTTTTTTGCTTAAAAAGTTTCTACAAACATGTCTTGTCTAAAGACGAACATATAATAAAGTGTATTTTATCCTTTTTTGTATGTTATCATAATGAAATGATCATTAAAAGTCAACAACTACTGACTAATCTCAATTTTATCATTTTAACATAAAAAGTATGAAATGCCATTTATTATACGTTCGTCTTTAGACAAGCCATGTTTTCAGTAAGTTCTTAACAAAAAACATGACTAACAAGGGGTCAAAGTGTAATTTCAGAAACCTCAGGGGGCAAGTGTAATAAGCATAAACCTCAGGGTCAAAGAGTAATTTACCCTTTTGAATAATTTAGGTGGACTTGGTCCTTAAAAGCTAGGAGTGGTCATGGGAATGGAAGTGGGTACAAGATTCGATGGAGTGATAAAATTCGTGTTGCTCACAGTTCAAAATCGTAGGGGTTCGGAGCTGGAGTTGATGTGCAGTTTTATAATGGGTTCGACACTGTATTATGGCAGCCCACTTCTAAATGCTGTTTTTATTCTCCTATGTAAATTACTTCATAGTGGATATATGTCACCTCTCCTTTTTTAATACATTGTTCTATGTTTCATTCGGAAAATTTGATATTTGTCAAGACTCAGGCAACGAGTCGCTAAATTTTATCATATTTGGTTCTGATGCCAAATTTATATAGTAATGGATTCTGAATCTGGTATTTAGAGACAAGCATTGGATTTTATGTGGCTAAATTTGTTGGTTTCACAGCCAACCTGGATAGTCAATTTTTCATTTAGTTTTTGGGACACTGCTTATCTGATTCTCCAACAGTAAGGAGCAATAGGCCGTGCATTGTCGGTTTCAAGTGATTAATGTCAAGATTTGATCTTCATTACCATTATTCATTTTTTTCAGGTGATGTGGAGCATACTCATTTGGTCAAAGGTCTGGATTATGCTTTGCTTAACAAGGTAAGGAGTGAAATTGATAAGCAACCAGATGATGACGATGAAACAGATGGAATGTCAAGGTAAGCAAGTCTCTAATATATCAAATTTGGAGGCTGAATTCTTATCAGTAGCTGATTCACTTTTTTCACATTTATGTGATAACTAGATTAACATCCTCAATAAACTTATTTTTTTAATTATATTTTCCTTCTTTTCACGTGTTCTTTTTTACTTTATGCTCTAATCATTTTCAAGAAGGTTGTAGGTAATGCTCAATGGTTTTGTTTATTGGCTTTCCATTGATGGAATGCCTAAATTCTTCTGGAAATTTGTTGTCTTGACAAACCCAATATTTGATTTCTTTTGGGCACTTAGGGAGTTTCTATGACTGAGAAAATTCCAATTGAAAAGTTCTGCTTTTTTTTTCTTCTTAAGATCATATATACCTGTTTTGCCATTGTGGGGAACTACATTTAACTTCACTGCTTACTACTTGCACTCAAACACTTGTAACCATGACATGCATGTAAAGTTGTAGATATACGATGAATCTGACGTATCATTTGGGAACCAGATTGTGTTTAGTTCCTTGGCTTCATGGCCCACATCATTTTGAGAATTGATTGGGAGATGATATAATTAATTCTCATTATGGAACTGCAAATGCAAACATCCTCTGAACATCCTCTTTGGTTGGATATTGTTGCACACATTTGCCTTTCATACATGGTATGCTTAGATGCGGTTGGAAAATATAGTGCAGCGGTGCAGCCCCAACTACGCTCAAATTATACGATACCGTTGTGTCCTAACTAGCAAACTACACCGGTACGTCTGTCTCGGCGACTAACCACCACCACCTTTACTACATCACTGCCATGGTCACCACTAGGGGTGGAGCCGCGATTTTATTATTATTCTTGTTCTTTTTTTTTTTTTTTTTGGGGGGGGGGGGGGGTGTCACAATGGTAAAAACCAATATAATTTTTTAAGAAGCAAAGTCAACTAGGTTTTGGACTGTCGTACACAATCCAAAAGTTTATTTAAAGTTTGTGCGTATAGGTCATTTTTTTGGGAGTCGTTACATCCTATTGATAAGACGCACATGTACAAACCCTGGCGAGGGTTCGGAACTCATCGATTTTGGCTCATGGGCCTGTCAACCTTCACACGCTCCACACCCAAGATAGTTGATAGGCTCCACCAAGAGTGAATTATGGGTTTGATGGGGTGGATAGATGCAATATCAGATATCGCTTCTGAAGTTTTTTTTTTTTTGCAAAGTGGTTCAAGAGTCGTCGTAAATTGATGTTTTCTGGCGGTGACATGCCAAATTGGTGATCGCCCCACCACCTCATAGGTCAATATCATGGCCCGGTCTAAAGATCATAATTATTTGTTGGGGATTCTTCCTCTCTGTTTTTCGCTCCTCTCTCTCTAGCACTCATCGGATCGGTTTCTGTTATGGAAGCAAAATATTTAACTCAACATCAACTCCTTTACCTCATGACATGGTCTGGATATTTATGACATGTTAGGTCTTGGATTATAGCCTGGCACATTAGGTTTATGCTTGTTCGTCGCCGTCCCTCAGACAAGCCACCCACCTCGTGATGTGACCTTACACAAGCCAACAATAGGACCATGGCCCTCCAAAGTAGTTAGTGTGGGGTTTGATGTTACCTTTTTTTGCTCTCGTTTTAGCGCGCCGCCCATGTAACACTGATAATGAGCCTATTTCAGATTGTTGAGTCGGGTTGTGATAGATTTAACCACATATAACTTGAGATAAATTTGTTTACATTTGGATCACAAGTTATATGTGGTTAAATCCATCACATCCCGACTCAACAGTATGAAACAGGCTCATTAGCAGTGTTACATGGGCGACATGCCAAAAAGAGAGCAAAAAAAAGGTAACATCAAACCCCACCCTAACTAATTTGGAGGGCCACAGTCCTATTGTTTGCCTATGTGAGGTCACATCCAAGGTTCGAAATTTTCATTTCGGTCAATATTTCAACACTCTGGATATGGAAATATTTCGACAGTATGGAAATATTGTGATTTTATAGAATTGGTGGAAATATTGATTTTTAATGGATTTTTTCAGTTAATCTCTGGATAGTCATAAACCAACTATATATACACCATTAGGAACACTCAGATAATATTTGTACCCTATCTAGGGGTGTAGAGCTTCACAAAGCATGTATTCTGTATTTGAGTCTGTGAGTCTTGTGTAGTCTTGTTTGGTCATGTTTTGATCTATGTTTTTCAAATAGTTTTTAATCTTTTTTGTGGATAAAAATATTTTCAAAATAAAGATTAGTTGATTGTTAAAATAATTCTTCAAACGATTTTGAAAACGGACTTAAAACAAGAAAGTTGTGCAAGCTTGAAATTTTGCAAAAATTATGCTGAAATGTGAAACACTGTTTTTTTATCAAGTCTGGAAAAAAGAGTTAAAGAAAAGTTTTTATCAAGTCTGGAAAAAGGAGTTTTAGCTCAAAAAATCCCTAGACCACGGTACCATTTGACCACTCTACAAGTTTCAGAATTTGTTGAAATTTGGTGGGTGTGTTGTCTACGGTAAGATGATCATCCTTATCAAATTTAAACATATTCCAAAACTTCTAGGGTCATCAAACGTGCTAAGAAAAATTAACGGTATGAACGGCTGACAAAGCTTCTACCATTTAATGGCCCTAGAAGTTTTGGAATTTTTTGAAATTTGGTGGGGATGATCATCTTACCCTAGCCAACACACCCACCAAATTTTAACAAATTCCGAAACTTGTAGGGTGGTCAAATGGTACCGTGGTCTAGGGATTTTTCCAAGACCATGGTCTAGGCTACTGGGTCCCTATATATATACGTGTGTGTGCATGTGTGTGTTCAGGACCAGATCTAATGTGAGTCCTTTTTTCACACTTTTCCCTCTCATTTTATATTTCATTTGATGAAATATAGCTGTTGAAATTGTAGGAAAGAGCTTGGATGTTCATAACTCCATTCCTTTTGAGTATAGGATTAGGCCATGAAGATTTTCTCTTAGTAAGAGCTTGTTGAAACTTTCTTCTTCTCTCTCGCTCTTGTGTCTGCTTTTTCGTTGTAGGAGTATATTATCCGAGAGCCCACCATCTATACATGTTTTCACATACCCATCTCTTTTGTATTTTTAAAGTTTAAAGTTTTTGCAGTTTTCTTTTCACATTGAGTAACTTTTATGCCCAATGGCTAATATTTGTTATGTGATAATATATACTTATCTGATTTTTCCCTTTACCAAATATATGTTTGTATTAGCCCAAACATCTACTTCACAAGATGGAGTAAGATTTTCCAGAATAACGCAGCGACATTTGCACTGTAAATATTAGTTTGATTTTGCTGGAGAGTACGAAATCTTTCTTTATTGCAATCTTGGTATCTAATTCTCTTGTTTTAATATCACAATTCCCTAATTTGCTTTTATCTTCTGTTTTTTAATTATTCGTGTTGGTTGTTTTGTGATAGAGTTCCCATGGAAGATCAGCCAGTGTCATTTCGTACTGCAACAGCAAAGGTGCACGATCCTAATAAAAGTCATGACATCTGTCTGTTTGTTTCTCTCTCGTGGGATGATTGAAGAAGGTTCTTGAATATCTCAGTGGAAATTATCTTTTCTTGCTGCAGTCAGTTTACCAATGGATTGTCAAGCCACAAAGCATTATCAAGGCTAATGAGATGTTTCTTCCTGGTAGGATGGCATACATTTTTAACATGGTAAGAGCCTTTTGTGATTTGTTTTATTAGTTCTTGAATATCTTCTCCACTTTTACCTCTTGACCATGGTTGGATCTGAATAAATCCTTCAGCGACTGATTACCTTCACTATCAGTTTTGTTAAATAAGCGATGTCAACTTATTTGGTGTGGATATATATTGACTGTTTGTTCAGTATCAAGTTCCATTAAAATTTTGATCAGTTTTTGTGGTTCTATGACCATGTTAATGACATATAACCAAAGCTAATGCAGTAATGTCATTTGGACTATGCTGTACATGTGAGGAAATCTGGATACCTTGTTCTCAATTGTGGATTCTGTATGTTTAAATATTTAAAAAAGAAATAATATTTTGCTTTCAATTTTAAAACCATGTAAATGTCAATTTCTTGTCCAAAGTCAAGTGCGATTCCCGATATTAAATTATCTTCCACCCTCTTTGCCTAGACTCTTTCCTACTTAAGTAGAATTTTGTAGGGTTGCTCCTTGATTTCATGGCTTAACATGCATAACCGATAAGGTAGGCCTCATTACTTGCCAACTGGCTTTTGGTTGGCACCGACTTAAAGAGGGGGAAATGTATTCATTTCCCTTTCCGGAGGAAACGAATACCCTAGGTGGGGGGAGGGTTGCAAATCCCGATGAAATCCCATCATTTCAATATAAATCGGTCTCTATTTCCCATTCCCAAGTGATATATCCTGTCAACCAAACACTCTGACTTTTCTATCACGTGAGGGTTCCGACCCATTTCCCATTCCCAAGCGACGAAAACTCGCCAACCAATCACGGCCTATAGGTTGTAGGGGTCACTGGTCATCGGACATTTATGTTGCTAGACAAACACTTAGGAGAATGACCATAAATTAAAGCAAAGGAGGATGAGAGGGGTGGTTGTTCTGTAAGAGGAAATGGATCATCTTCAAAGGAGCTTCTACTAGGGATAAGGTTGAAGTGAAGTGTTAGTCACGCCTCTGTTAGGTGGGTATTCTGGGGATGCCTAGAGCATAGATGATAGGGGCAGATGCTTATGTAGTAAGCAATACAAAATAATAAAGCTCAATTAAAAAATTGAAACATTCAAAAAATTTAAAATAAGCTGTAAAATTAGGACGCGACTATTAGTAATATGTTCATGAGATTATAATAAAAATCAGTGTTGTCAAGGCGTCGCATAGGCCTTTTCAGGCCCGGTTGTCTTGGACACAACCTAGGCGAGGACGACCTATATAAAAAAGGAATTTTTTAAATTTTTGTTTGATTTTTTTTTGTTTTTCTCTTCTTGTTTCCTTTTCAAATGTATTATGACCCATGTACTTAAATATCATTTTATATGTATTTCTTCTTAGCTATTTATCTATATCTTCTAATTTAGAGTTCGTTTCATGTTCTTTTTACTAAGGTTAAGGGTAATGTTATTGTCTGCTTATATAAATTTTTTTCTCTTTGAATTATCTTTCTATATATATGTGATTTATCCTCTTTAGTGCTTCTATTTCTTCAATTTTAGGGTTGTGTTAAATTTTTAGGATTTTTTTTATTATGCTTGATTTGTTTCATGATGAATGTTAGGGACCTAGGGTTTTAATGTTCCACCTTCTATATTATAACTTCTTAATAGTAACATAATTTGATTCATTGATTGTTACATGTTGATAATGCATGGCATACATGATTTTACGTATTCACATTTCAGTGATTTTGCATGACAATGATGACATGAATATTCTTTTTGGATAAGAATGTTTGATTTTGGTTGTTTGATTAATTTCACATGAAGTTTTTGATGGTATTTTGCTTATTATTTGTTCAAATCCGAATATTATACCATATATATAAACTTTAATATTAAAAAAAAATTGTCGCCTAGGCCACACCTCGCCTAGGCAGGCCTAACCGCCTTGACAACACTGATATAAATAAAGCTATAATCTAGTCATTGACTATCGAGAATTTGTTACCTGATAATTAATTTTTTTCCTTCTCATTTTTTATTCCTCCACCTTTTATTTCTTTAATTTTTTTCTTCCACCCTTTTCTTCTCTTCATGTCGTCCACCTTTTCTATTTCTTATTGACATGATTTTTAGATGTAGCTAGGATTATTGCTTGGAATATGCCCCTTAAAGGAGGGGGAAGAGCAAAATGAATAGAAAAAATAAAAGACAAACAAGGAGAAAACTCATCATTGCCTTTGTTGTTGCTGAAGAGATGAGGGTTCACACAGTCGAGACTCCTACTTAGACAACCCACGCACTAGATGTGATCCCAGGGGGCTGCCAATACCTAAGCAGGTGCCTAAGCGATATAGGTAGCTATATTTTAAAACAATGGGTCCCTGTCTTGCCAAGTTGCTTTGATAGGTTTTCAAAACAAACTATAGGGGGTTGATGTCAGTCTAGGAAGCATGGACACTACCCTAGTGGTGTTGTGCCCGTGTCTGATATGTGCCGGACACCGAAACTTTTTGGACACGCCTTAGACACGTGTCAATTACATCTCGTAATGTCCATGTTTATTATTATATTTTTAATCGGAGACGCTTGGACACTCAGCGGACACTTTAAAAATACATGTGGACTTGTGTTGGACACATGAGGTTGAAAGTATATTTATTTTAAAAAACACGGGTCTTAATTTAGGATAGTTTTGGATTCCTTATATGAACGAAACTCATTTAGAGGTTTATTATTAAAAAGATGAGTTTTTAGAAAAATAAATGCTTCTTTTTATTATGGAAGATGAATTTAAATGATAGACATGACGAATGTATATATATTAGTCATGTTTTGTTATGAATTTATGGTTTATAAAGGCTTCTCTTGTTATTTTTCTTGTTTATCCATTTCATACATATTTTAGATATGTATATACAAATAGACATATATTGTCATGTTCATGCCGTCTCCGTGTCCAGTTTTTTTAGGATTTGACAGATTTGTTGTGTCATGTGCCCGTATCTTTGCAGTCAAAGGTGTGTCGAGGCTTAGCAGGCTCCTCGTGACTTAAGGCTAGGGTTGGGGCCTGGTCATGACGAACCTGACAACTGGATAAAATTTTGAATTTGGATAATCACTGGTAACAATATTTGAAATTTGGACGGGCATGGGCAAAATCTTTTGCCCGAATTCGAACTTGGGCAAACATGGTCAGCCGTATGACCAACCCGAGCAGCCCGAGGAATATATATATTTTAATACGTAGAGAAATGCACATGTGAGGTATTGGGCTATTAGCTTGTTTTTTGTAAGTTTTTATTTCAAAGGGAATTGGGTTTCAATTCCCATGATCTGTGCAAGCTGGGATTTATAAATGTTTTATTAGATAATGTATTTGATGATAGTTGTATGTTTGCTCAAACTAGGCCCGACCAACCTGACCAGATTGACCGAATCTAGGCAATTTGAGGAACCCGATGAACTTCCATGGTTCAAACACGGGCAGTCCCTCTACAGGTTCCTCCGGCAACCTAGAAAAATGCGATGTAACTTGATCCAAGCATGGTCAAACCTCCAAAGTCCAAACCCGACCAACCCGATCATGTCCACGCCTAATCAAGGTTGGCGCCTCGCCTAGGGAGCTCCCAGGTCCCTTGAGGCACAGGTGCGCGTAGATGCACGCCTAGGCCAGGCATCCCTAGGGCCCGATTTAAAGCCGAGAGTTTTTTCTTGTCTATTTGCATTCTTTGACATTTTTCCTCCCCACTTTTTCCCTAAAACCCTAAGAGTCCCTCTAAACATCCCAAATTGCTTTCTTGCCTAAAAGACCCTCCAAAACCCTTGATTTAGTGAAAATCTAAGTTCATCCCGAAACCAAGATTTGATTCAATTCATCTCCAATTTTGGTTCGTTCCCAAAAACAGTAGGACTGCTTACTACAACATGAGTGCAAAACTCAAAATGCATTTTTCCCTTGGCAGAGTTAGACATGATATTTTAACTTCTTAACATTAGTTTCAAATTTTGTAACTTGTTATTTTAGCTCATTAATCAAGACATTTCAGTCCTAGACTCGATCAATATTTGATGGGAGATTTCAGTTGATGTTATGGACCGTATAGTTATGCTATTTGAGGATATTTATCTTCTTTTATCAGTTTTTATATTGAGGATATTTGTCCTCTATCAGTTTTTATATTGTGGTTAATAGTTTTATTTTGCTCAAATATCTCATATAAAAGTTGATTTAAATATGTGGAGTGGGGGGGTGTAAGGGGGCTCTATACCACACTAAAAAACCAGAAAAATATAGTCAAAAGCCCTAGGCGTGCCTAGGCAAAGGCATACCTCTTGCATCTGTGTTGTGCCTGAGGTTTTGACTGCAAAGGTCTGTATCCGTGTCAGTGTTTGTATCCGTGTATGTGCCCATGCTCCCTGGATGTCAGTTTTACATCCAAACAGAAATTTTGTGTCGACCCCATCTTTATGTGATAATACTTGATTGATGATTTGTGTTACATGTGTTTCACATACAGACATACTACTACTGTGTTACTTCTACCTCAGTGAGGTCCAGCCATTTTTGAGTCCAATAGTGTTATTCATATCCTTCAACGAGCCATGGTTAATGACGACAATCATTTTCCAATCACTTTATCTTTGTTAGATCACCATCAAAGCTGGAATATTTACCTTTAATTAGTACTTAGTAGTTTGGCCACTTTATCCTTCCCTTGAGATTCTGTATCTGTAAATGCTTATTTGGTGAGTTCCGGTGTCCTCGTCTTTGACCGACCACATCTACCAATGGCTGCATCAGTTGAAACTGGGAATGAGAGTGGATTTGGATCAATATTGAGGAGGCAACAATTCTAGAAATGACTGTTAGTATCAATGTTAACATGAGTGCATAAGAAGCGTTTAAACAAAATATCTTGGCATAAGAAGCGTGAAGTCGATTTGTTCTGGTTAATTATATGCAACCAATACTAGAAGTGTACTTATTTCGATGGCTAAGGGACTGCTATATCACTCATAGAAGTATACTAACATAACTATTTTAATATTTGGCAGGAGGATGGGTTTTCTCACGATATCCCTACTACTCTTCATAGAAGTAAAGCTGATTGCCCAGTTCCGGAGGTCTGTATTTTCCTATTTTGGTACAAAAATATTCTTATTATGATTCATTAAATCAAGTGATCATGTGTCCTGCAGGAAATGGTGACCGTCAATGTGGATGGCTCTGTACTTGAGCGAATTGCTAAAATCATGTCGTATCTTCGACTTGGATCATCGGGAAAGGTTCTGAAGAAAAAGAAAAAAGACAAAGATGCAAAAGGTATGTATCTGCATTTTTAAGTATCACCACTAAACATAGGAAATTTTTTAGATTAGATAAATGAGGGAAAATACATGGTATTAATAAGGATGGGGTTTACATCTTAGCTAAAAGATCTGAGTTTGAACTAGGATTTGAGATGCTTGTTTTACAATGCTGAGAAATATGGATCGGATTCACTAGTGGATCACGATCTTAGAGCAAAAAATAACCGCTGAGACGAGTGGAAGCAGATTCAGCTGCAGGAGCTGGAAGGGTGCTTTCATAAATTTAGGGAGTTTGAACATTCCGAAATAGTAAACAAACATTTAAAGAGTAAAATCTTAGCATGGTTATTGATTTTGCTTGTCATATGTTGATAGAGATTCCTACTTAAATCGTCAATTAAAAGGATCAACCCACCACTTAATGAGTGCACCCCCCCCTAAAATGAGGCTCAACTATGCCAAGTTACTGACTAACAAAGGACTTTTCATCATCAGCGGCATATTCTCTCTGTTATGATGATACATGATGTGTTGTATCATAGATGTTTAGAAACAAAGATTCATGCATGATTTCCAATGGGAAAAACGTGTCAAGTAGGTACATGTTTAGAAAATTGTACCATCACAGGACTGCAGGAAAAGAGCCAGGGGAAATACTCTCACGTGCATTTTCAGGAGGAATTTGGCAGTGGATGTATAAACCATTTTTTATAGTATATCTAGCTAATAGCAAAACAGCGAACTGGATAAACTTAATTTTGTACAAGTGTCTTTTGATTGGGTTGCAAACTTGCAATGGATGATGCTTGAGGAGAGAACCATTAGGAGGTTTTATAGGGAGTAAAAACAAGATTCTGGACTGTATTTTGGTGGAAGATTTTTGCCATTAGGATCTGACTCCAATTAGCTAGATAACATGTCGATGGTTATTACAGGATGCTTCATTAGAGAACTTTAGTATATATTTCTTTTGAACAGTATTTCATAATTGGCAAGTCTCCTTTTTCTGCTCTATGGAAATGGATAAAGATCACATTCCCATTCTGACCTCTCTATGATCATGGGGAACTGAGCATCAATGGTCATGTCCAACAAAGACCTCACCAAGAGAATCCCGTAACAACAGTGCGTTGAATTGCGCAGAAGGGTAGGAACTCGGAATGATGCGTGAACTTAGAAAATCTTCTGTGCGATGTATAACTGATGGAAGCGAATGGTGGACCGTGGAAGTTACATAACCACTCCGTATAGGTGGGATAAAACTTGTTATCTATGGTTTTTATAACGGGCTGAGGTGTAAAATTTCAACCTTCACCTAATCAAAATGGCCTGAATCAACCATCTGAAGAGAATTAGGGGCAAGCCGTTGTATTGCCTCTGAGGGTTAGAATTTGTTTATAGGTGTAAGTGGGCCGTGTGATAGCTTCAGTTGCATGGATTTTACTAGCACACATTTCACTTCTAAATAAAGGCATGTTCAGCTGCAAGAAAATGAGGTTTCCAACTTTTCATAGAAAAAGAGAGAGTTTTGTGTAAAAGCAAACTTATTCTTTCCGGGTGTTTGGCAACACAAAATGGGGAACCCTGTTTTTCTTTTGACTGTTAGAATCAATGAAAGAGGAAGAGAAAAACCATATGGTCCATAAATTTGATGGAAGAAGTGTCCCCATGAGTGCAAAAAGGCTTGGAAAGCTCTTATCTTTGATTTACAGCCATTTTGCGTGGCAGACAGAAAATGATAAGTTTCCAGCATAATTTTTGTTCTCTTGGTTTTTTCCGTAGAACAAATATGTGAAGTGTGTTATCGAAAACTAGTTTTGGAATAGTTTTTATGGAATCAAATATGCCTTAGATACCTTTTGGGTCAACATGAGCCTCGCGTCCCAATCTCAAAGTTTCAATTTGTATCCTTTTTAGATTTTAACATAAACTGAATATTGAATATCCTATCATCCACCAAATTGAACAGTTATAAGGTCTATAGCCGTCAACAAGTAGTGAAGTAGCTAAAACCAACAAAACTGTGGCCCAACTACTACTATTTATTTAATAAATGAAAATGAAGTAGTTAATGGTGGGGTGGGGTTACCCTTGTTCTTTTTGTAGTGACGAATCTTGTATGTGTTTCTAAGATAATGGATTTGTCCATTTCATTTTTCGAGGTCTCAAAAAAGGGCGTGGAAACACATAGGAACTCTTGAATGGAAATTGGAAAGAAATAGTTTTTTGTATTTTTGGTCATCTTGTTTGTTAGGGATTGTACACATCATAGTTATCAAGGTGCAACTAGGTGACACCCAAAGTTTGAAATTTCGATTTTGACTAGTATTTCTACACTCCAGGATAAGGAAATATTTCAACAATGTGAAAATATTTTAATTTTAAAGAAATGGTGGAAATATTGATTGTTTGATGAAAATTTTCAATTAAACTCTGGATAGTCATAAATCAAGCATAGATGTACACTTTGGAGCACTTTGATAACATTTCTCTTCTATCTAAGGTGTAGAGACTCAACTTGTATTCTATACTTGTGGTGCTGATGCGCAACAACTAAAAAAAAGAAATAAGGGAAGTATTGATTAAATTATGGTATTTTGTATGTAATCCCCCTTAAATATATGCCAAGAACTAAAGAAATATTATATCACCATTCACAGGCCCCAAAGCAACAAAAATACGTACCGACAGGTTATAGAACATTGAGCGAAGGCACATTGCCACCATCCTATTCAATAAGCAGAGCCGATGAAATTTCGTCAAAAGTTTAGTGAAATTTCATGAAATTTTGCTATCTACCGACATGGGGCCGTGGGACTTTTTCAGTATGTCTTTTCCCACCATCCCATGGTTTGTACTTTGTGATATATCGTGTAATATCGCTCTGGAGAATAATTCAGTCTATATTCGCGATATGTTGTTCTTTTCAAACTAAACGAGATTTCAGGGAATATTTCGTTTCAGTTCCGCAGAAAAGGAAATATTTTTCGATATTTTGCGAAATATTTTGATTTTTCGTACCTTGGCGATGCCTAGACGATAAGGCTACTCAGAGGGGTCTAAGCAATGGGCGCCTTGACCAATTGTATAAGGCATGCACCTAGGCCCATCTAGACGCGTTGGAAAAGGTGTGCGCCTTTCATTAGTTTGGTGATTTAACCTTAGCAGGCTAACCCTCAGTGTCACGCCCCAGAAATCTGAAGACCGATCCCTGGGATGTGAGGTGAGAAGAACCAAGAAGTTTAAGGTTTAGTCAGCTATCTATGCTGATTAGGATTTCTCACAGGACTGCGGCTCTTTCATAAATGAGGAAGGAGGAGGGGAAAACAAGATATGTTTTAAAACTTGATTGTTATGAAAGCATTTTTTTTTATTATTTTAAAAGAAAGTAGGGAGATAAAATTTTTGTCGATAGAGAGATGATCACGCTCGACCTTCAATCGGGTTATCCTCTCAGCATGTGTGGCCTATCGGCGCCACCACCTGCTGACAGGAATCCCTCTAAGGGAGCACGGGACTCGAGCCACTGATGGCGAGCTAGGGGTCTCACCCACTCCTTGACACTCAGTACACTGGTCTAGAGGTCCTATCTACATGGCTAGTCAATTAGGCCATTTAGATACTTATATTTTCACTGTGAGCTATCCTAGGCTTGTGGCCTTGAGGAGAGGCCTACCCAAAATAACTTCAGCTGTATTAATGCTTCTAACAATGAAAACACTAAACTTAAACTAAATGATTCCTATACAAAATCCACCCATTACATTGCCACGAAATTATATACCAAAATAAAATACGACTGTAACTCTAAAACTGCCTCCGGCCTCCCACTGCTACTCCCGAACCTCCGGACCTGCAGGAGAGTCTACTCGTGGGAAAGAGTAGCCCCCAATAGAAAATTGGGAGATTAGCCAAACTAATGGCTTGTGACATCCTAATAGTCTTTAATAATATGAGATAACATATTTAATTGAATTAAATTACATAAGCAGTTCAAAGTTTACATAAGGTTAACCTAAGCCTATCAGTAATCTATGTTCACATGCAATTCCTACTGTCACTAGGTTATCTACCACGCAGTTCATTCGATATTCTACGATGCTTAATTATAAAACAAATAAGATTACAATATCCGTCATTTATCCTAAGTGAACCCCGGATATTTTGTTCATCCTGCCCCCGGTCGGGCATTACAATAGGGCCTTTTATTTCGATGTAGAGGGCAACTCTCTCGCCGTGCATCTACCAACACCATGAACAAATTACCCAAATGATCATAAGAGATTTTTTCGTTTTTCACGATGGAGCTCTACCGCCCCACTCGCGTTACTTTGGGGGCTTCAACCACCCCGGGACAGGGTTGCTAGGCCAATCCCTACTAGAGGGCTACTTCTATTGGCTTTACCACAACCCTTGCCCGTGACCCCCTAGCCTACTGGTCATCGGCTGTACGTGCAGGGTGATCCACAGTCCCTGTGCGCACGGGGTCCAAATCTTTCTACATGATAGAATATCGCACAATTATAATACTACAATGGCTTCGACGTTTTACCCCGGGATTCACACCGCGCTCACAACTCATGAATCACAATAAGCAAAATAAATTCTTCTCTCCCGTATTACCGCATGCCAGGGTCTCCACACTCATCTTATGAAGAGGGTCCCGATAAATATTATTTTAATTATTTAATTATTTATTTTAAGGGAGTGTCTATCTATGGTGTCCATGCAAACAATAGATAAATTATTATTAAATTATTAACTTTTTAAGTATGCGTCGCCGGACTCGCGACTCCGCATGCAAAGAGAGGTCCACCCGACCACATGTGACGATATCCGGCGGGACCTGCATGCAACGTTATGGACACCTACCATTAGTTGATCTCATTTCCCACTATTAAAGATCATGCAAGGAAGGTAGATGTCATCTGGTTGTCGATCAC